>PVKU01013687.1:0-27314 GCA_004027475.1 Anoura caudifer
CCCATCCTGGCTCCTGGGAAACAGCCGGCCTCCTGGGGCACTGGCTAGAGATTACCAGCTGGGGACCAGTTGGAGGCATCTGGGCCTTTGTATCAAGGAACAGATGCTACCCCTCCCCTTGGGAACAGCTAACTGCTCAGACCAGGAATGCTGCAGCTTTGCTGACCTAATCCTCCCCGAATTTCAAAGCCCTACCTTGTTTGTCTTCCCCCACCTCCCTTATAAAAATTCTGGCCAGGAAAGAGAAGGGAAGATGGTTTGTTAGGGTATGAACCCTCCATCTTCTCAGATCACCAGCCATCTGAATAAAGAGCCCATAAAGATTTAATTGCTGTCATTGCTTATTGGATTTGGTAGTGACAGGCAGCCCGAATGCCGGTGTCTTCCGGTTACATATTTTGGCAACTCCGTGCGAGGACAGACTTTGGGACACTCTGGTAAATCTGGGTATTTGGTGGGGAGTCCCATTGGCTGCCTGGACTGATAGGCCCCTGGGGGTTTGGAGTCGGAGAATCCCAAGCAACAGCCAAGTGATTTCAATTGGGGATTCTTCCCTCATCGCTGCCAGCACGTCTCATCATGCATCATACTGGATTGAATTGTTGCGCTTTCTGGTTCAGGTTAAAATCCCGGGTCACAATTTAGGTCATCTGTTCTGTTTTGGGTACCTTCTGTTTGGAGCTCTGTCTGTCCAAAGGGAACTCTTTTTGGAGCTCCGTCTGTCTGTCCCAAAGGACATCTATTTGGGTACCTTCTGTTTGGAGCTCCATGGAGTTCCATCTGGTAGAATGGGGGAGAAAGCCTCCATTCCGAGAAACGCCCTTTGGGGCCAGTTATAACTCGTCGACTTATAAGCGTATATTGAAAGCGTATGTTGTTTTGTTGTAGTACTATTCTGTTTGTGTTCTGTTTAATTTAGACTCAGGAGAGTGCTGGTCACTGAGTGAGTCTTTAAATTACTGTATTATACTGTAATTAGAGTTGTTTTGTCAAAAAAAGGGAAGTAGGGCAAATTGCCTTATCTAAAAGTTTTTGGGTTTACATGATAAAGATGCATTCAGAGTTTAAACAAGAAAAAAAAAGAAAAAGAAATTGATGGCTCAGAGAAAAGAGAATTTACATGTGAAAGATAGAAGCCCAGAAGAGAGGGGCCAGGAAGATCTAGATATTATGGCCCCTGCAAGCTGGTCAGGGTTCCTGCAGCCCCAGGGGATCCAGTCCAATGAGTGAAAAGGGGAAAGTGCGCATGAACTGGCATCGCTGTCTTGAATCAGTCAAGGAGCCAGATTTGGTGGAGGAAAAGCCCCTATGGGGCAGGGCAATATCGTTTTTGGAGACTTTTCAGTGAGAGTAAGGCCAGAGGGCCAGCCTGCTGGATATTATTGGGCATATACTCTGTTTTCTACATCAGATCTGCTAAACTGGAAAAGCTCAAACCCTTCTTATGGACACGATCCTGCTAAAATGACTAATTCAGTTGCACCAGTTTTTGCTACTTATGATCTCAATTGAGCAGACATATGAGCCTTATTGAATTCTTCACTTCAATAAGGAGGATGAGCAGAGGTTGGTGTTGGATAAGGCAAGTAAAGAGGCTCAGAGGTCACACCAAGAAAATCCAGATGAGGCTCTGGGCTTTTCCAGGGCAATACCTATAACAGAGCCCAATTTAGACCCTAATAGGGAAGGCCTTTCTCTCTTAGAGCATTATAAGAGATGCCTCCTTGAGGGCATGGGAAAGGTGTCCTTGAGCAGAAACATCTGATTATATTGCAGACGGTGTGACAAAAGTCCACAGAGGACCCCTCCCAACACCAGGAAACAGTTAAAGAGATTCCTGGGGATGGCAAGCGACTGCTGCATTTGAATTCCAAATTTTGGGCTCGCTGCTAATGCACTGTATGAGGCTCTGAAGGGACCGGAATGTGGCCCTTTAGAGTGGACAAAGGAGTGCACTCAGGCTTTTGAGTCCCTGAAAGTGCACCTGGCTTCTGCACTGGCCTTGGGGCTTTCAGACCTACTGAAGCCCTTTCAATGATATGTGTGTGAGAGACAGGGCATTGCCCTAGGAGTCCTCACCCAAATGTTTAGTGACATTTGCAGTCCATCGCATAATTGTCAAGGAAATTAAATCACACTGTCCAGGAGTGGCCAGCCTGCTTGGGAGTGGCAGCCACCTGCAGGCTCTTGGAGGAAGCTGAAAAAGTTTGCCTTGGGACAGCCTATGCCAGTTATGTGTCCCAGCAAGTGGTGAGCCTGCTAGAGCAAAAGGGAAATATGTGGCTGACTGCTGAAAGAATGGGCAGGTACCAAGCCCTTTCTTCTGGACAACCCCAACGTCTCCCTCAAAACTGCAAGTAAGGTAAATCCTGCCTTTCTTCTCCCAGACCCTGACTCAGCTGTGCTAATACATGACTGTGCTGAGATAACTGATGAAGTGTATTCTAGCAGGACTGATTTACAGGACCACCCTTTAGAAGAAGCAGACTGGACTCTCTATACAGATGGAAGCAGTTATATGGACAAAGGAAGTAGGAAGGCTGAGTATGCAGTTGTGACTCTTCAAGGAGTAGTGGAGGCCAAGGCCTTGTCGCCAGGAACCTCTACTCACAAAACCTAACTGATTGCATTGACAAGGGTGCTGGAGTTGTCTCATGGAAAGAGAGTGAATGTGTATATCAACTCAAGGTAAGCTTTCCTGATTTTGTATGCACATGGTTTCATCTGGGAAGACAAAGAACTGTTAACCTCCAAATAAAAAGGAGATTAAGCATGCAGCAAAAATTTTAAAATTATTAGAGGCTGTTCAGATACCTTTATAGGTGGCAGTTATGCACTGCCAAGGGCATCGAAAGGGGACACTAAACTGGCTAGACAAAGCAATCTGGCTAAACAGGCAGCAAAAGAGACTGCTAAAAGAATATTTATAATGCCTTTGGTTCTTGTTCTGGACTTGTCAAAATTTGACCCTTGAATATTCGACTGCAGACTTAGAGAAAGCTAGGAGATGAGGTTTTAATGAAGAAGGTCCTGATAGCTAACAGAAAAAGAATAAGAGAAGAGCTATACTGTTTTCCTGAACATTTAGTAGAGCCAGTTATGAAGCATTTGTATAGGGCCACACACTGTGGAAGGGACTCATTAACCACCTATGTCAAACTGTGGCTCACAGGTCCTGGAATATTAAAGCCATAAGAAAAGTAATTGCTAGATGTGTTGTGTGCTGGAAGAACAACCCCAAAACAGAATCCCATCAAAGAAGGAAAGCAATATCAAGGACACTGCTCATTTGAGGACTGGCAAATAGACTTTACCCAGATGCCAAGGCTATGAGGGTGGAAATATTTGTTAACCTTTGTGGACGTCTTTTCAGGATGGACACCACTTTCTAGTGGGCCTATCCCACTAGAACAGAGAAATCTTCAGAAGTAGTGAAAGCATTATTGAAGGAAATAATCCCTTGCTTTGGTATCCCTGGCAGCATTCAGAGTGAAAACAGACCTGCTTTCATTTCAGAAATCACACAGAAAGTCAGTAAAATCTTAGAAATTAAGTGGAGACTCCACACAGCATGGAGACCCCAGGCTTCTTGGAAAGTAGAGAATTTGAACCACACCTTAAAGAAAAATATAGCCAAACTGTGTCAAGAAATTCATCTTCATTGGGATCAGGCTTTACCTATTGCCCTGCTCAGGATAAGGGTGGCTCCTCGAAGTGGGATTCAGTTGAATCCCTATAAAATTGTGTACAGGTAGCCATTTCAGGACACAATTGGGGTAAAAAAATATATGTGTATAGATAAAAAAACTGAAGGTAAAAAATATGTACAACATTGAAGTCAGACCTTAGCTGTGATGAATGACCTTGCCTGTATTAGAGGCTTTTCTCCCACAGGTTTGCTGCATTCCTCTGAGCCTGCAGACAATGCTACTCGAGATTTGGGTGACAGCACCTCCAAAACCAACTAGGAGGAAAGTGGACTGAACCTTAGGACATACTCCTCACCACCCCCACCATGGTGAAACTGGCAAAAATAAAACCTTAGACTCATCACACCAGAATAAAGAAAGCACTGGAGGAATATCTGAAAGTCACCTTTGGAAAACAATGACTTATGTTCTTTTCTTTACCTCTTGTTTAACCTCTTATTATGGACAACTTATTCCATTCAAACAAGATGAAAATATTTGGGTATATTTAGCAAAAATTGTTCTGAACATTTCTGACTTTTGCTTTGCAGGAAGAACTTATGTTGAGCAAACTTTCACTTCATGTTTTATAGGTGTCTGTGCCCCTTTGGAAAACCTTAGAAATTATGCTGTGTTTGAGCTTATTGGAAAGAAAATGACCTACTCTGACCTTTATAATTGGGGACCACTGGTAACTATGAAGGACAGGGAAATGTTTTCGTTGAAAGTCACTAATGTAGCCCCCTCTAGAGAGTGTGAAACTTTTGTCAACTGTACGAAAACTGTCTTGTGTTCTCAGCAGGTATGAAAATGAATTGCACCACCACCACTGAGGCATCTTATGCTCATGTTAAACTGCCAATAGGATGGTTCCTGATATGTGGAATGACTGTCTATTCTTATGTTCCAGCAAACAGCTCTGGGAGGCCATGCTCTCTGGGAAGACTGATGGAGTTTATTCCTCAGAAGCCCCACTTGACACGGGTTCAACGGGATATCTCCCTTACACCTGATTGCATCAGTGACTTACATCTTTTTAGCCCTGCTGAATATGTGTCTTTAACTGTATTTGTAATGCCAACCATGGTAACTTATTTAAATATAAAAACCAGATTAGCCTACACCGTGGCAAAAGCTTTGAATGCCACCTTGCAAGCCATCAGTGCCGCTAGTCAAGAACTAGGACAAGTCAGATAAGCAGTACTGGAAAATTGTGCAGCCATAGACTACCTTCTTTTAAGGAATAATCATAGATGAGAGAAATTTTAAAGATTCTGCTGTTTTAACTGATAGTTCACAGCTCATAGAACAAAAAGTAAAGCAAGTAAATGATGTGGTGTCCAATATAAACAGGGAGAGGGATTCTTTGGCATCTATTTGTCTAAACTAACCTCGTGGCTGCCTAGCATATCTGGTCTTCGAGAGGGTTTTATTGTTTTTATCCTTGTCATTTTCTTCAGTATCATAGCTTGTTGTTGTATACATTGTGCCTCCTTATGTAGGTCTGCAGTTAGGTGTTATCCTAAAGCCTGCACCGGACAGTCCAATGCTAAGTTCTGATCTCATATAAATGAGATAGTTTAACACTAAGGTTAGGGAATGATGGGGACTCAAGACCTGGAAATTTTTAGCTTAAGGAAAAAGTTATTAAGTCTAGCAAGTAATGTGTATGTTAAAGCTTTTGTTTCAGAAACTACAGATAAGGCCCATCCTGGCTCCTGGGAAACAGCCGGCCTCCTGGGGCACTGGCTAGAGATTACCAGCTGGGGACCAGTTGGAGGCATCTGGGCCTTTGTATCAGGGAACAGACACTACCCCTCCCCTTGGGAACAGCTAACTGCTCAGACCAGGAATGCTGCAGCTTTGCTGACCTAATCCTCCCCGAATTTCAAAGCCCTCACCCTACCTTGTTTGTCTTCCCCCACCTCCCTTATAAAAATTCTGGCCAGGAAAGAGAAGGGAAGATGGTTTGTTAGGGTATGAACCCTCCATCTTCTCAGATCGCCAGCCATCTGAATAAAGCGCCCATAAAGATTCAATCGCTGTCATTGCTTGTTGGATTTGGTAGTGACAGGCAGCCCAAATGCCGGTGTCTTTTCCAGTTACACTTCTCACCTCACCTTGGAAAAAGGAAGGGAAGGGCTTCAAGTCAAGCCCTTTAACTCTATGGTAAACAAGAGTGGTGTTACCCATCCTGTATTCTTATGTGTGTGTGTTGCAGCCGTATGGAGAGTATATAAACGGAGTCTGTATATAAACATCAGGTTGCAGACTTTGCAGTTTTCTTCTCCAGGGGCAAGATAAGGTCAGGAGTAGAGATTTCCCTCATAGAGTCTTCTAGGAAAACTTTTGTAAGCTGAAATGGTGTAAAGCAAAGAAGCAAATTGGCAACAAGTGCACAAAATAAATTGACATAAAGCACATGTGCTCACACACACAGTGCAGAGGTCTGCTGGCTTGATGCTGAGTGTAGTTCTCAGGGAAGGACCTTGCAGGGCCACTCTTGCTGCTCAGGGAGCTTGCTGCCTGTCTAAAGGCTCAAAAGAATGCTTAACACTATTTTTGATTTTCTCCTTTTTTCACAAAGCAAAAATCCTCTTCAGATATCTTTCAGTTACTGAAAACAGGCACTAATGTGGGTCTTTTCTAAAAGACAAATGGCCTAAGGTAAACTTTGAAAACACAGGGGATAGCTGTGTACACAAAACCCACAGCTGTCAAATAGGGCTTTTCTCTTTGGCAACTGAGAAAATAAACATTCCTGTAGCACCCAAGATTGCAGTTTTGGTGCTGAGACAGCCACTGTCTATTGTTCTGTAAATTCACTTTTATTATTGAAAAAGAAAAAAAAAGAATATGTACCCATACCCATAGCCCCAAGAACCCTGTCTTGCCTAATCAGACAAACCTCCCTTGCCTGAGGAAGAAGAGACTACATTTGGTTGCTGGCAGCTGCATATGAGAACTTACTTTGGTGCTCATTTTGGTTTTAATAGTGTTGACTCAAAAAGGAACAAGGGAAAGAATCTGGCTTTAAACTCAAGGTTATCATCTAGATACTGAAACTCAAGAGTTCATCATTGCACTATGTTCTCATTGAAGGCTGATTACTTGGACTTTGGGTCAAATTAATAATTAGAGATAAAACAATATGAGATTAATTGTATTCTAATATTCACCAAGCACAATTGATGAAGATTAGTCTTTTTCTTTACATCTAAAACTAAAGCTTTCATTAATATATTACAAAACTGTATAATTGTTAACATAAATCTAAGTCCTATCATTCATCAACATATTTACCAAGTGTATTCTAAGGGCAAGATAACTGTTAATGTATAGCACCAACAAATACAGTTGTACATGTTGTACTCTCTATAATTCTAGAAGGTACAATTCATGTTGCACCATGCAACCCAGTGCCACAGCCTGGACCTTAAAAGGTGTCCACTTCATAATGAGCAATAAGCCTCAAGTTTTGACATTAAAGGACTTTGAACTAGTATAGAACAGTGGATTCCTTTGTTTTTGATGACATTAAAGGAAAGAATATCCAGATTTTGTCAGGCTATTTATGGATATTTTTATTTATTTCCCAGTCAACAATTTGTATTTCTTGTGGATATATCTTTATCTAATAATGGCCCTTCACTGTTATCATCCTTCTTCCTCATTAAGATGAGTGATGTATACAGGTGTAACCGAGCAGGCAGGGGCCCATCCACATGGCACTGAGGTGAATGACCCAATGATCACTATTGGAAGGAATGGGTTTTTATTTACAATATTCCAATCTTGGGGGGTTCAGAGCACTTATGCTCAGAGCCCTCCTTTCCTACAAGACCCAGCACTTCCCTTGTTCCCCAAAAGGCTATTAGCCAAAAGGAAATGCAGTAGTTCCCCATATTCTTATCTTAAGCCAGCTGCACAAACAGTCCTCCAGGCCCTCTGGAAGGTCCCAAAGTCTCCACTCTCATGAAACAGCTTTCATCTTCAGCATTTGGGGCACCTTGTCATCAGCCTCCATGTTATAGTCCAGGAAAATATGTCCTGTGTTACACTGGATCATGGTGAAGTCCAGGAAAGGCCTAAGTCCCAAGAGTCAGATAGAGTCCAGGTCTGCAAGGAAGCAGGTCAGTGTCCTGCAAGGCAGAACCCTTGATGGCTTCTAAGTCAAGTAAAGGCACGAGCAGAGCGGCAACATGCCGCTGTTTCCCTTGCTATACCAGGCCACCCGACTGAATCATCCCTACAGACTTCACAGCTACTCCCTAAGGCCAGCAGAGTGGCTCCTCTACAAGCTACACCACGCTGCTTCCTCCTCACTCCTCCTCACAAGGCTGCTGGGTCTCACTACCGGCAACTTGACTCTTCCCCTCACTCTCAGGGGTACCTGTGCTAGGTTTAAATCCTGATCTGGAGCTTCCACTGTGACGTCGTCTCCAACTTTTCACACAATTTTCCAGTTCTCCGTATAGTTTACTTTTATTTAGCTGCCATCCCCAGTCAGGGCAAGAGTGACTGAGTGACCCAAGGGGACCACCTCCCTGGCTACTTCTGTCAGGCTATTTTTGGATATTTTCATTTATTTCCCAGGATATATGCTGAAAGCCATGCCCACCTTGTCCCAAGGAGGTAGCACAGCTATTATCTTGCCTTTGTCATGAAAAGTATCTTAAGCAATACAGTCTGCTATTCCTGTCACCCAACAAAGGGCAATGGGGGCTTTGAGGGTCCCTCAGTCTAAACCCTGTCTCACAGGGATGTCAATATTTAGATGAGGGACTTCTTTAATTCTGAGGAGGAAAGTGAGGAAAAAGCATTTTGGTGACTAATGTGTCAACGTAAGAACCACTGAAACCTGTAGAGAATTTCTGAGAGTTTATTTGAGCCAAACTGATGACAGCTGCCAGGAAGCCAAACCGTAACAGATTGAGCTAGGCTCTGGAGAAGGGCAGTTTCTCACCTTATTTTATATATTACAGTTAAAGGAGGAGACATGATGGGGCTACACGAAATCTGTTGGTGATAGATTAGGGAAGCAGGAGAAAACAAAGTGGGAAAGTCTCTGGGATTAGATAAAAAGTAAAATGGATAGACACATACTGTTTTTTTACCTTGGTGTGTATACCATACTTAACAATGAACATGTACAGCACATGGAGATGGTGTGAGGGAGAACAAGATACCAACGTGGTCTCTGCTCTGGTGCGAGATTGTGCTCTGGGTGTTGAAAAAGGAAATTATTTAGACACTCCAAAGGTATGTTATTTTAATTGCAAAAACACAGCAGACAGGTTTAGTCAAGGATGAAGATTAACCTTTGTTAGGGGCAGACACCAGTCTATGACATGACTACCCATCACTAACTGCTTTTAGTTAATAAATTTTAATATCAGATCATCCTTTGTGGTTACTTTAGGTCTGTGAATTTGTGAGGTGACCATGCAGGCCTCCCTTGGGCTTCTCAGGTTAATATTTGTCCCCTTTTCTTCCACAGCTGTCAATGTAACTCTCCTTCAGAGAAAAACATAGATTCATTTCCATTTTAATCTCAGCCTGCCTAGGTCAATGAAGTCTGATGACATAAAATTTTGAAGGAAGTGACTCTTATCATTATTTCTGTCACAGGTGGAAAAAGATGGCCCCGTCCTCAAGAGTTTGTATGGAAGTAAATAGTTGCAAGAAAGAATGATTTCTTCTTTGGACTCATAAGAATGAGAACAGATAAATTGTATACATGCAGAATCTCCTGCCATAAGACCAAAGAAATCTGGAGAACATAGGTATTAGGATATTAAATGCATGCTCCCAGATTAGAAAAACAAAAAGTTTCTCCTACAAATGTAAAAGGCAACTAGGAAGAACATCGTCTGAAAAAAACTATCATCAATTTTGCCTTGTGTCAAATAAAGAAAAATAAGTTCTTCCAGTTACAAAATTTTTCTCACTTCCCATTTTGAACACACTGTTTGAAAAATTTAGAACATTTATTCAGTAGTACCAGTTTCACAACTTGAGGGTACATTTTTTGAAAATGCAGTGAAAACTAATGTGCACTGTGTTCATTACAAGTACGTGTGGCTAAAATTTAGAGGCCTTTTTTCTCACCAATACATTTATAGAAAGCAAGTATGCATTCAGCATTTGTCTGTGTTTGTCTTAAGTATGCAATTCTTTAAAAGCATAAAACATAGTCCCTGTCTTCAAAGAATTTATCTTCTTATAGGAGAAATAGTAAAACATCAAAATATATCTATAAATATTAGGCTACTATGCAAAAGTAAATTGCATACCATACTTTCTATGTGAAAAGTGAACAAAATTAAAATGGCAGCTTGGGGAAATATTTATCAAGAACACTTAAAATCACAACATAAATATTTCAACACAAAAATAAGAAAAGACTTACAACAGTTTGCTCACCATCTAAAAAAAAACTAGTATAGCAGAATAACATTAAAAAGTCAAGCTCTTATGTAATTAAAAAGATGCAAATCAAAACAATCAGATGACAAGTTTTGCCTGTAAGATTATATAACACTACTAAGGTTTGCCATATCAACTGTTAGCCACTAAGATGGATAAATGTTACACAGGTTTTCTGTTAATGAGAATCTAAATTGGTCCAAACTTTATAAAGTACCTACATTTGATTTAACAATTTTGCTCTTTAATATTTTTTCAGAATAGATAAGTTTTCTTAATAGCAAAATCCAGCTAAAACTGGTATGTATAATAAAATATCTTGGGGAGAAAACATGTGTAAAATTTTTAAGAATAACACTCTGTAAATACCCAAATATTAATAATGGTTGTTTCTGTGTGTAATATTCAAAACACATTTAAATTCATATTTTCTTTATTTTCTAGAATTATTTTGCCATATGCATATATTATTTTTATAAATAAAATTATAAATATTTAAAAATCTTGAATGCCTCTGAAAATTTCATCCTTTGCATCTATGAAAAATAATTTTTTAATTTTCATTTAACTCATCATGTTTTTAAAATTTATTATTTATTTATTTATTTATTTATTTTAAAAGACAGTGACATCTAAAGAATTCAAAAAAAAATACCTCGGTTTAGACTGGTTAATATATATACAGCAAACATTTCTGGGAAAAAGTAATATACTGTGAACCTTTTCTGTAAGTCTTTCCTCATCTCTCTTTCTCCTCTATTACTTTTTGTAAAGGCTACATGACTTGGAAGTCACAAGTCATTTTCTGAGCTTGATTCTTTGCCTAATGTTTATAAGATCTTACCAAATTATTTAGAATCTCTAAATCTCATGTTCAAAATTTGAACTATTAACAGATTGAGAATGCCCTCAATAATTGTTTATAAATCAGCAAAGCAACCACAATGCCTTTCTTTTTCCTAGTGTAGTATATGAAAAATGAACATCATAGATTCGGTAACTGAATGGATAGATAATTAATGAATGGGTTAGCCATATAATATTAGTATCTTCTTTAAAGCAAGGGTGAATTTTTATTCCTGGTTCTTAAAGTATGATCCTCAAACTAGTAGCATTAGCATTATTTGGGAGCTTGTTTGAATAGCGAATTCTGAGGCTTCACCCTAGACCTAATGGATCAGAAACACCAGGGATTAGGCCCAGTAATGTGTTTATCAAACTTTCCAAATGATTCTGCAACATTCTAAAATGTAAGTGTCTCTTTCTTAGGTGGTTGTCAATTATTATATACCAATTGGCATTTGCTGAGTCAATTGATAATGCAGTTGTTGGGTAACCTGTGCACATCTGAAATTAAGAATGTATGCAAGAGTTTGCAAAGTGCATCCCTTGGCATGTGTCATACAGGTGTTGATGTTGTTTGAGGCATGTAGTTGGTTGTTAGTGCTTAAATATTTCACATATGGACATTTCATACACACACAAAGAAAAGAATTTAGATTTCTAAAAAAACTTGCCCTCTTGCCCTCATTTTCTGCAAGGCAAAGATGTGGTGGACCACAGCATCCCCAGCATCGTTATCACATCATTCTCTTAATACAGAGACCATATATTAGTTGATCGTGCTTGAGGTGTCATTATTTTTTAAATATTAAGTTGTTTCAAAACAGCCTGTGAATGGATTGACTCACTTTTCCAGTTTGTCTGGGATATTAGTTTAATCTTTTATCCTCACATAGTTATTTACAGCATTTTGGTATTTCCAAAGTGTCTTGGTTTTAGATCAGTAATTTTCAACCAGTATGCCATGGTACATGGCATGCCATAAGAATTTTTAAAACATGCAATCTCAGATTATGTAGTCAGGGGCAATGACCTCTGTTCTCTTAGATTATCAAATAAAAATATCACAACAGCCAATACAACAATAGCCATCCGATGTGAATGAATCAAAATTGCCAGTCAGACAGGACAAAAATTTTGTCTGGTTGGCAAAAAACATATTTTTTGCTCTGCTGAAGAATTTTAGTAATTATTTTTTGTGTGCCAAGAGATGAAAAGGGTTGAAAATCTCTGGTTTAGATGATAAATTATAAGTCACCCTGTTCATAGGCATTTGCTTTTGGAACCCTAGGCTCACATTAATCCTTCTCAAAGTTAATATTGAAAATCTTCTAGTAAGAGATGAAAGTAAATGAGACCCAAGGTAGAGGGAGGAGAAAAAGGAAAAGCTTAAGAGGAGGGCCTAAATGATATATTCTCATAATAACATTTTAAACATTTTTTTAATTTTGTTATTTGATGCAGACACCAGCCAGCAGTGTCGGTGTCAGCCGGTGCCCCGAAACAGGGACTCAGAGGCCATGAGCCATCATCATTGTGGATGACACACCAACTTTGTGGGAATGTGTGCACTTCAGCCCAGGTAAGGGTCAACGACCCCGAGTCCTTTCTGGGAATGTCATCAGGTGTGTTGGATTCAGAGGAATAGGATTTTTTTCCTAGGTTGCTCTCTCTTGCGACCGCTTTGCAACTCTACCTTTAGTAAGCAAAAGACTTGCTCCCTCTCCCAAGCTTTTGCCAGGAGGTGACCTTAACCAAGCAAGGTCTGGGCTTGGGAGAAAGAGCAAAGATTTTCCCTTTAATCAGCTTTAAAAACATCAACTAGTTATGGGACAGTTACAGGCATCTCAGCAAATTCTTTCTTTTAAGCAGTGTCTTGTGGCCCGTTAAAAATTTCTTTGAAGTGTCTGCAGACCTCAACCCGAGGAGCAGGCTCTCTAAGAACAAGAGCAATATTTTAGGTTCAGCAGCATCTTGGGGCTGCTGATATTCTCCCAGATAAGGGATCTTTACATTTTGGAAGTATGGAAGGGAAGGGACCATGCGCACTAGCTAGGCCCTTCTCTCACGGTTTGCGCGGGCTGCAGTTAGCCTCACAATGCACGCGGGGTGGGGTTCCACGCTCCCCCATTTGGGCCGGCTAGTGTTGAGGCCCAGTTGCACTGCACCCCGGGAACGCACACCCACAGCGGTGACCCGCAGGGCACTGCAGCTTCACCTGTCGCTTGGGCTTCACTTGCGGCTTGGGCTTCACCTGCAGCCTCCTAGGTCTCTTTGCCATCCGAGCAGCTGTGTGGAGGGAAGATTGGTTTCCGAGCCTCTTTTTCTCCCCAGTCCGGTATGTGCTGGGGAGATTTTTCCCACGCCCAGACACACCAGTGCACTTGTGGCCATTTTTTTAAAAAAAGAGTAAATGTATTTGCCAGTAGAGAAAAGACTGTTTCTGAAAGTTGTGGGTGTGTTCATAGATTTGTCAGTCTAAAGCATGCTGTAAGTGGGATAGGGGGTGCCGCATGTTAAAAAAAAATATTAAGAATCCTTCTTGTTTATGCCACAGCCATGAACTTTATTGTAAAAATGAAATATAGGTATATTGTGTTCTGTGTAAAACTAGCCCTTTCCCGCAGAAAACAAAGTACAATTTTTTAACTCAGTATATGTAAATACTGATCGTTTCCTTGGGCAAGAACTGGTTATTCTCCTGAAGGAAACGGTTAAACATTTGAGTTGCAAAAGGCCCTTGGCATGCAACCATTTTTTTTGTCTAAAACATATTTTTTCAGAGCACCTCCGCCCCTCCCATCTTCCCCACTTTCCTTGAAACCTGTGAATGCATTGCAGCTTGCAGAAAGAGCCGGGGCCTGTCTTTCTAAGCTAAGCTAAAATATACAAGCCCTCTCTCTGGCTTGAGGCCTTTAATCATTTAGGATGGCCTCAGCAAATTAAAACAGATAATGGCCCTGGATACCTTGCCCATTCTACTCAGGGTTTTTTTGTTTGTTTGTTTGTTTGTTTGTTTGTTTTTTCAGTGTTGGAATATCCAACTTAAAACAGGAATACCTTACAATCCAACTGGTCAGAAAATTGTAGAATGGGCTTGTCATATTTTTAAAAATCTTCTTAAACAGAAAAAAGGGGGAGTCATGAGTTCTTCACCCCCAAAATTTGATTATGTTAGCCCTGTTTACCTATACTTTTCTAAATTGTGGTGAATCGCTTTATACTCCAATTGAGAAACATTTTCAGAAGAAGGAGCCAAAGTCATCTTATCCTCAGGTTTTATATAGAGATCCGCTGGAGATGGATCTTGGCAGGGCCCTGTAGTTAACTTGGGGAAGAGGTTATGTTTGTTTCCACCCCTACAGGTCCTGTCTGGCTGCCAGCCAAAAGAGTAAAGCCTTATCGTGAGTGGGACAGACACCAAGCTCTACTACCTGGAGCTGAGAACAACCAATCGACTGACAGACCAGATAGCCCAGCTGACCCTGAACCACCAGAAGGAAAACAGACACTTACACCGTCACTCATGGGCCTGTGTCTGCCAATGGAGGAGAATGGGGCCTGCCCCAATGACAGGGGCTGAGGCTCAGGTGCCTCCAGCAGAGAGCAACAACCCCTCGATGCCCCATAAAGTCCAGTGGTTGAACCCTAAAAACTGTTTCAATGGACTGAACTTACAAGTTTGGGTCCTAGCAGCCCTTGCATCCCTCTTTGTCTAAATCTTTATTTGTGCTTTATATATAAAGGTTGTTCCCTTAAGATTACATTTGGGAAGAGCAAATATGTTCCACAGGATTAGTAATTACAATTGCATCTACAAATGAAAAGCTCGGAGATTAAATGTTGGGAACTGCCCTGACTGGTTTCACAGGCTGTAGCACCCCATGGCTAAGGCTGAGTAAGAGCCCAAGGGACCTGCTTCTTCTGCGTCTGTTCTGTCAAGAGGACCTGAGCCAGTAAGGAGACAAAGCTTATCTCCCTGGCAGGAGCGCCACTTCTGCTTCATCCATAACTGGCCCCCAATGCTTGGTCAGTTAGCCAATGATGGGTAAGATTCTCTCAAGGGAGGGGTTACCTAAGACAGGCATGACCACTTAGAAGGCCTTCATGAAAGGACTTGGGGGGTGCAGCAAAGAGGGGGTGATGGACCCTCACCCCCCAGCTATTCTGACATAGCCCAAGTCCCCATTTCTGTTTGGGAGATGTCTCCCTTATCCCTTGCTTCATGGCTCTAATCCACTTAAGCCTGAAACAATGCTGGAGGTGGATGCAGCCCTGTGCTGGAAAAGGCAGGTTCCCTGAGGCAATCAGTCCTACATAAAAAAAAAAAAAAAAAAAAAAAAAAAAAAAAAAAAAAAAAAAAAAAAAAAAAAAAAAAAAAAAAAAAAAAAAAAAAAAAAAAAAAAAAAAAAAAAAAAAAAAAAAGCATAAAATCCTATGAAACCTACTTTGCTAGTACCCTCAATTTAAATGATAAGGGCCCAAGCCTGAAATAACTGTTTCCCCAAAATTTTATGGCCCCTATCTATCTGACCCTGACTCAAAATAAGCCCTCAGAGTTCTTCGAATGTTATCTATTTCACCATTACTGCCTGACAATGATTGTTTGGGCTTAATCTGAGAATGTGGATTTTTGGAACCACTGGTTGCTTACTGATTATAATAATGTTCTATGTATTTTGATATATACACAAATTATTTTCCTAGGGTCGTGTGGGAGATCAGCAAGCAGCCGTTTTGTGGGATCATAGCAGTTCTGTTAAAACAAAAGGGGAGAGTGGCAGACCCTTCTGCATGGCGTGGGCCCAGCTCCCATTTGGAGATGCACAGGACCCACGCCCACAGATAGATTCTCTCATGGGTAATCAATTTGCAATATACCTAGGTTGTTTTGAGGCTTTCTCTTTGCTAAAGCTCCCTCACCCTGCAAATGCTTACTGTAACTTCCTAAAATCCATGCTGAGCCTTGCAGGGACCAGTGTTACCAGCTCACGCTTGCCTTTTCATTTGCCAATATCCTTCTTCTGTGATGTAATGAGGGGCATTGGCTCCTTTGTTGTAACCTGGGGATGGTGAAGGAGAACCATCTTGGAATGTGAGGAGATATTTTAGAATAAAGGCCTGTCATGGCGGAGGCCAGGCTTTCACTCCTCTTGAGAGAAAAGCCGTGCTGTCATCCTATTTCCTCCACTGGACTCAGTAGTCCATGTGTATGTTTTAATTCATTCATAGTTGTTGTTCAAGTACAGTTGTCTGCCTCTTCCCCCACCTCTCACTCCCACTCCACCCATCCCCACCTCTCTCCCTTGATGCCATCCCCCTTGGTTTTGTCTTTGTGTCCTTTATTTGTTCCTGAAAACCTTCACCCTTTTCACCCCATTATTCCCTGTAACCTCCCCTCTGGCTACTGTCCGTTTGTTCTTAATTTCAATGTCTCTGGTTATATTTTGCTTGCTCATTTGTTTTGTTGATTAGGTTCCACTTAAATGTGAGATCATATGGTATTCGTCTTTCACTGCCTGGTTTATTTCATTTTTTTAATTACAGTTTATACTCGATATTAGTTTCAGGTGTACAACATAGTGGTTAGACAATCATACTTTACAAAGTGTTCCCTTTAATATTCTCTGTATCCAAATGGTGCCATATAGAGTTACTACACTATTCTTAACTATATCTTAAGCTGTAATAAAATTTCTTTAAAAAATTATACTTTGCCTAAAAATCTATATAAAATTTTATGCTGCATATAGCATATATTTTAAAACTAAGAGAAATTTCTTTAAAATGACAAAATCAAAAGTATCTTCAATCTTGGAGAGATGCCATTGAATTGGGGTATGACTCATTGCATTGAGTTTATTTCAGCAATCTGGCTGAATTGAATTGGAGCACCATATATAAGATTAAATTTACAACCAATTTAACTTCCAAATTTTGGCATTACAATATTTTGAGAATACAGTCTCTTATGAATATATGTATGAAAATTAAAATATTGTTTTCCCTGGTTTGTTGATCATAAAACCTAAAACACATATTTTGCCAGATACGGTACATAGCTACCAGATGGAGACCTAGACACAAACTGGTAATGTTACTGATAGTTCATCCATCAGTCAGTTTTTATTTTTTAGATATATCATAAGAATGTTTTTTAGTGAGGGAATATTGTTGATGACAATATTTTTAAAAAATTTATATGACACTGTCAATTTAATCTTAAACTTCTCATAGTTCCATAATCAGTTTTCTTCCAAACCACTAATTTCTTTTGTAGCAATTTTTTCCATGAAAAAAATTAGGTTTGCATTGCAAGCAGTTGCTTGTGATTTTATTCTTCACAAAATTAAAGGTCAGTAAGTATAAATTTTAAGGACTAATTTGTTTCAGAGATTTGTTCTTCGTTGGAACATTATTTTTCTTCATGGAAATAAACCCTGACAATTCAACCCAAATAAAAAATTCTTACCAAATTAACATCAGTCTAGTACAGTAAGTGTTCAATGTTTTCCTTATTACAGAAACAGGACTTAGCTTTTGGAGGGTTGCTATAGTCTACCCAGGAAGGGGGAGCTGCCATATCCCTCCCTCTTTTCTACTTCCTGTTGCAACCAATAAAGTCTTTTCATACTGTTGAAAAAATGGAATCCTTTTTACAACATATTTATTTTCAAACACATCTGGTAAACACACTGAGAAGACTAACGTTTAGAAGCAGGCCATCCAATGGATATCAGTGTGGCGTGTGTCCTGCTTTGATGAGGAAGTTCTCAATCACAGTGTGATTTCTGTGCAGAATCTTTTCATTATGTCAGTGCAGAGGTACACACATGTTCATCACTGTGTGAATTTTTATGAGAACAAATAAGCAAACAGGATTAACAGAAGCCTAATTATTGTATGGAAAATTTCTTTATTAGTGCTTCCTTATTTTTCATATATTTAACACAACTAATTGACCTAATTGACACACCTTTATCTTTGCATGACTTAAAGCTACACCATGAGATTTCACAATTTTTCCCTTATTATTTTATGATGCATGTATTCATGTTACAAGATGACTTTAAAGTGAGTTCATCTAAGTGAGTCTTAAATATTTTTGTTAGAATTTTCTTTATTTTTTCTTTTCCTCTTCCTTTTCATTTCTCTCTTTCTCTTTTCTTTCTTTCTTTCTTTCTTTCTTTCTTTCTTTCTTTCTTTCTTTCTTCTTTTTTTTGGGGGGAGGGAGGCATGGAGGTTAAACTTGAGTTTGGGATTTACAGCTCCCCTAGAACCAGCACACCTGTGCTGGTTCTAGAGTCTACCCTCTAGCTTCTCCCACTGATTTCAGGGTGCCTGCTGCCATTCTGCATAGCTTCACTAATTGTGGCTGAGATAGTGGAATAGTCTGTTTTACTGAAAGGTTTATTTAAGAGAATACGAGGTAGAACTGCATAAGGTTGCCAAACTCTTCCTGACTTTAGCTTGTCTAGATGTCCATTATCTTGCCTATTATAATTGGCTTTTTAACACTGAAAAACTTAATATTTAATAGGAGATCTGTGTATCCAATTGAAAACATAATTTCCTGAACTTTTGTTTTTGGTGATGGTAGAACTGTATTGATGCTGTGTCTTTGGACCACGTCATTTGATTGCATTGTTATCAGGTAAGGGTGGTGATTTGAGTGAGCTGAAGTCTTTACTTGTCATCAAAACTAAAAAAAAAATACTTTAGTCTACAGGGTCGAAATCAAAAAGTCAAAATCAAAACCAAAGGGTTTTTAGTTTGATTCCCAGTCAGGACACATGCCTGGGTTGCAGGCCAGGTCCCTGGTAGGGGGTGCACAAGAGGCAACCACACATTGATGTTTCTCTACCTCTACTTGTCCCTCCCCTTCCCTCTCTCTAAAAATTAAAAAAAAAAAAAAAAAAAAAAAAAAAAAAAAAAAAAAAAAAAAAAAAAAAAAAAAAAAAAACCCAAATAACCTAAGAGGTTTTAGAAATGATTAGACTAAAAGAAAGCAAATACTTTCTGAAACCATTTGTTCTAGCCTCTCTGTTTCTCCGGCCAATTTGTTATTGTATCTTTAGCATATGTTTGCTCTTTCCATGACATTGGGGGCTCATGTTTTTATCCAGGCAAAAACACAGACACACACACAAAGAAACAACACAAGTCTTCATCATGGCCAAAACGGTTGGGAGACATGCTTACACACTGTAGAGAACCATCAGTATTTCATCCATTGACCCTTCCGGTTCTTTCCCTATACACTCCTTTCAGAGCCTTTGAAGCCTTGTGGGAACATTCAACTCTAGGCAATCTCTGACTTGGCCGACTTCTGGTCACCACCCTGATCTATTTCCTTCTCCGGGCTTCCTGGCTCTGCCAGCTGTTGAAACAGCATGCCTTGCCTTTGAGTGTGTGTGTGTAGTTCATGTGTTTCATATCTTAACTGCCTATAGAGTCACTGACAACTATATTCAAATCATATCCTGTAACTTTATTTTTCCCCTTCCAGGACTCCCTAGCCCTACCCTTCCTGGACTACTACCAGCTCCCAGGATTCCTTTCAACAGCAACACCACTGCTGACAGAGAAAACCAAAAGGGAGATTAAATTGTGAGTAAAGTTTGCATTTTAAATCTCTCTTCTTGAAATTTTTACCTTGCATCCACAGAGGATTGTGCTCTTTGAATGATTTTGATTTTGAACATGCTTGTAATTTGAATGCTTTTGCCATATTTCATTTTTTTTTCCACAGGAAACGCAGTTATTGTTATGTTGTGCAGAATTTCTCAGGTTTTAATGTTCACTGTTATTTTTGGGTTCAGTTGGAATGTTCTGAAGTGTGCCAGGATTATCTTCTCATGAAACATTGAGCCTCATGAGGGGAAAAGGGATCTACTTCAAATCCTCACTTCTCTCATTTTCCCTCCACCCCTCCCTACAAACAAGTGTGTGCACACAAGCACTTACCAGTATATTGAATATGTTGTTTATTTTATTTATTTCAGTTCCTGGGGTTTGATGTGGACCAAATAAAGCAGGACTTTGTATTGGGTGAGACACATGGAAGAAATATTATTTTCCCATTAAAAGAACCATTCAGTTTTGAAGTCATATGACTCGATTTCTTCTAAGGGGTGCATTGTTTTTTTTTTTTTTTCTTTTTCATTAATTTTTTAAACCGAAGTTTAGACAATTTAATTTTCAGCCCATGGCTTAACTTAAATAGGAAGACTTGTTAGATCATATAGGCTATAATATATAACCACATAAAATTGTCACTTTCTGGTAGGATAACCAGATATTTTATGAACTAACTTTGTATTCAAAAGTAAACATCAGCCTTGAACCATGTTCCAATGTATCGGGCTCAATGAAATCAGTTGTCTTATGTTTTCCAGCCCTACTGCCTGGACCCATCGCTGCATGTAAGTATGAACTCATCGTCATCTACTAGTCACAAACAGGCAATGTTAATTCAGGACTAATCTTCCTAGGTTTCTGAACTGCTTACACCCACATCCCAGAGGTGACTATTCAGATCAGCTGCCTTAGTTTCATCTTGTTACTCACACCATTCTTCTCTGACATTTTTGCAACATGGAAAGCTTGTACTTTTTGTCAGGGGGAAGTTTGCTTTGTCAAAGAAAGATTTCCTTATAAACTGTGAACCTCTTGTTTGAATAAGATAAATCATGAACATCTGTTGAATCTGGAGAGAGCCCACCCATGGTGGATTTGCAGTATAACCCAGTGAATGGAGCTGGAAAGACTGAAGTCTCTTTCTGCTTTGCCACTAATGTGTTTGGTGTCTTTAAGCAGACTCTGCATACAGTCACTGTAAGTGTATTCAATATGTTTGAAAAGTTGAGACAGGAAACATGTGAATCATTCCCAAAATGATCTTTGCAGATGAAAACCACAATGCCTGAAAAAATGCATAGGATGGGAATAACATCAGAATACCCATTCTAGAAGAAAAGGTTAATGAAATAAAGGCATAGCAATTGAAACAGAAGGAGAGAAAAGGATTTTAAAAAATGAATATCACATCAGTGTGCTGTGAACAACTTCATGGGACTGTAGTTTCAGAAGGAAGAGGGACAAAGAGAAAAATATTTGAAGAAATAATTACTGTGAAACCCACATTCTAAAAAGCTCAATAATCTGAAGTGCACATGGACATGCACACACCCATGAAAACAACCACACCAAGTCATATCATAATCCAATTGCTCAAAACCAGTGATAAAAAGTAATCTGACAAGCAGACAGAAAACACAGGCACTATGTACAGGAAAAAAAATGGTAAGAAACATAACACACGTGTATAAGGAAAAATGAGGCATACTAAAGTGTGATTATGGGTCATAGTCCAGATAATTTTTGAATTAAGTCCAGATACTTTTTAATATATTTCTGTGTAATGTGGTTTTTAAAATTCAAAGTATGATAGTTTCATTTCTTTCTGAATCTTCCACCAAAGACCTTTGTCCACTTGTCACTGAGCCAGTGGCTGCTCTTGCAATCTACAGCTTTATATCCACAAAAATGCCCTTTGTATTTAGATCTCTGTGTGCTCAGTGTGGTAGAGGCCAGTTTTTCTTTGAGTTAGATTGCTGGGTCTTGAGGATTACTTCAGTTACTCAGCTTCTGATCTTTGTCCTCTTCACATTTCCAGCATTAGGTTTTCAGTAATTATTCTATTAAGAATTTGTACAATCTTGTACAAAAATGGCCTCCCCAAAAGATGTCCTGAGAAAAAGTTTGAAGATGGTCCATGGCTGTCCTATGATCTATGCTTTTGCGAACAACTGGGAAGAGATCGAACAGTTCCGCAGCAGGCCCGACGACATTGTGATAGTCACTTACCCCAAATCAGGTGAGTTTTGTGGCCTGACCAATGCAGGTCTGACTTCAGCCTTTGTTGCCTGAAAATCACCTTCTCTATAAAACCATTATCATTCTCAATAAAATTAATAATCCTATCAGTCGGTATAGCCATTTATTTGAAAGGGATTAAATGGGCATTTGGGGCATAGAAAAGGAAACTGAAGAATTAAATTTCTGATAGAATGTATTAGAATGGCAGGCTTCCAACAGGTACTCTCTCCCTCAGATTCAGGTGATGTTTATTTAAAATGTTGCTTTTTGACACAGGTACCACTTGGGTAAGTGAAATTGTGGACATGGTTTTAAATGATGGAGATGTTGAAAAATGTAAGCGAGATTTTATAACTGCTAAAGTTCCAATGTTGGAAATGGCTGTCCCTGGACTGAGAACTTCAGGTAATTTTAAACCATTTGGGATTTATAATTTTGTAATATTATTTATATAGCATTGTTAATTATTGTATTTATGACTTCTACTCAAAGAAAATGGAGTAAATTTAGTAACAAAATGAAAGTCTGAAAACAGTACAATACCAAAGCACATAGAGAAACTACAGTTTTAGTCCATGACATATTCGAGTATGATAACAAAAAATGACTGAGTTTTGTTGTAGGAAGCAATTAAAAATTTGGTTGATGACATACAAGAAATGTTTCTTATCTTTTTTGACTTTTGTTGTATAGAATTTGGTTGATTAGAACAATAAGCTCTTAATTTAGGACTTTGCTGTAGTTAAATAAGTAAAGAACACAATGCCTCTCAAAAATTTATTTATTAGTACAATTTACTTTTCATTTCAAAAATGTTTATTAAGTGCTTGTAAAGAATTATACACTGTTGTATGGGCTAGATACAAAATCATTAGTAAATTCATATCCTAAACCCCAAGGAGCTTATGGTAATTTGGGGACATTAAATAAGTAAATAAAGTAAAAACATGTGAATATTATTTATCTTATGTATCCAAAGAATAGGGCTCTATGGAAGAGAAAAGCAGGAGAGTTAATTTAAATTAAGTAATTAGAGAAAATGCTCCTGAATTGAGACATAATACCATACACATAGTTTGAGAAAACTTATTTCAGGAAGGTGAAGTATTAGTTATAAAGACCTAGGTGCTGAAAAGATATTGGTATAGTCCTGGGACTAAAAACAAAAAAAAACTATAACAACCAACAAGAGCAAGGAAAGACTGGAAATGTGAGATGTAAAACAATTAGAGACTAGACAGAGGTCATGTAGGGCTTGAAAATTTCAAGAAACTTTGAGCTAAGAGAGAATGAGATAGTTTCTTGTAGGCAAGTGAGAGGGGTTAAGCAGTGAGTCCTGTCTCTTCAACACTGCTGAAAACCTGGAATAAGTATGGTGCTGAAGCTGTTTATCAATTTAAAGAGCAGAATCCAAATTCTCTGACTTGCTGGAGCTCGCCATTTACATAGGCAGAAAAGGACCACCTGGATATAATTCATTCTGTGTGGTTGCTTGAAGTCAGAGAGCAAATGCTAAAGCTTGGAACTAAAGGATTATTCTGGGACAAGCAACCAAAATGAGTAAAAAGTGAGTTAAGACACCAAAGTCACAGAAAAGTATAAATAAGTGATATATGCTTAAGTGAAATAAGCCAAGTGGTGAGGGACAAATACCATATGACCTCACCTTTTCTGGGAACATAATCAATAAAAGAAGAAAGCAGACAAAATATAACCAGAGACATTGAAATTAAGAACAATCTAACAATAGCCAGAGGGGTGGGGGGAAGGGACAGTGGGGGGAAGAGCTTTCAGGAACTACTATAAAGGACACATGGACAAAACCAAGGGGGAGGGTGGAAGCAAGGGAGGGAGGTAGGATTGGCTGGGGTGGGAGGAAGTGTTGGGGAGACAATGCAGACAACTGTAATCGAACAACAATAAAGTAATTAGGTAGGTAGACACACTGTGCCTCCTCGCACAACCAAAATTAAGGACAACAGAGATTTAGACACAAGAAAACAGCCAGAACTGAGAGAAAATTGAACTGTATGGAAGTCCAACAACCATTCAGTCAGATCGGTAAGAGGGGCGAACTCCTGGCATGAAAAAGTGGAGGTTGGAAGACCCGGGCACGTAGGCAGCAGCGGCTGGCAGACCCCAGGTGTGCAGGTGGTGGCTAGTGGACCCCTGGACATGGGGTGGCAACAGTGCAGACCCAGTGAGGCCACACAGGCATCTGGCTGACCAGGTGGTCCCACATCTGTGCACAAATAATCCAGGCAAAGGGGAAGTGGCAGAAAAGACTGGAATTCAAGAGAGAGTGAAGCAAGCACCATTTTTCCCTCTTGGACCCCACCTGCCACATACAGCATCACTACCCAGAGATTGGGCTGCCCTGCCCCGGGGAACACCTAAGGCTCTGCCCATCACTACATAACAGCCTCGACCAGACCTATTAGATGCACAGTTCAAAGCCCTGGTGACCAGGATGCTCACAGAATTGGTTGATTTTGCTCACAAATTAGATGAAAAAATGAAGGCTACAATAAGTGAAATGAAGCAAAATACACAGGGAACCAATAAAGATGGGAGGAAAACTGGGACTCAAATTAATGGAGTGGACCAACGGGAAGAAAGAAACAACCAAAGAGAAAAGAAAGAAGAAACAAGAATTCAAAAAAAAAATGAGGACAGGCTTAGGAAACTCTGGGACATCTTGAAACATTCCAACATCCAAATTATAGGGATACCAGAAGGGGAAGAAGAAGAGCAACAAGTGGAAAACTCATTTGAACAAATAACAAAGGAAAACCTACCCATTCCGGCAGAGGAAATAGACTTCCAGGAAGTCCAGGAAGCTCAGAGTCCCAAAGAAGTTGGACCCAAGGAGGAACACACCAAGGCACATCATAATTGCATTAGACAGGATTCAAATGAATGAGAGAATTCTAGAAGCAGCAAGGGATAAGGGGACAGTCACCTACAAAGGAGTTCCCATCAGACTGTCAGCTGATTTCTCAAAAGAGACCTTACAGGCAAGAAGGGGCTGGAAAGAAGTATTTGAAGTCTTGAAAGGCAAGGACCTACATCCAAGATTGCTCTATCCAGCAAAGCTGTCATTTAGAATGAAGCCTGCGCTTCATTCTAAAGTGATTCTCAGATAAGGTCAAGTTCAAGGAGTTCATCATCATCAAGCCCTTATTATATGAAATGTTAAAGGGACTTACCTAAGAAAAAGAAGATAAAAAATATGACAGTAAAAAGACAGCAAACTCACAGATATTAACAACCACACCTAAAACAAAAGCCAACTAAGCAAACCACTACAATAGGAACAGAACCACAGAAATGGAGATCACATGAAGGGTTTGCAACAGGGAAGTGGGAAGAGGAGAGAGGGAGAAAAGGTACAGAGAATAAGTAGCATGGGTGGTAGGTAGAAAATAGACAGGGGGAGGGCAAGGATAGTGTGAGAAAAGTAGAAGCTAAAGAACTTATGGCACATGGACATGAGCTAAAGGTGGGGAATGTGGGTGGGAGGGGGTGTGCAGGGTGGAAGGGAATGACGGGGGAGAAATGGGAGAACTGTAATAACATAATCGATAAAATATATTAAAATTTTTTAAGAAGTAATTAAAGTGATAGTATCAAATGAATCAGGGATAGAGGAGTGGGGATTATTGGTGGGAGACATGGGTGGGAGGTGGTCAGTGAGGTTGCACAGCAGTGCCAGAGAGTGAATTGCTGAGGCTCACCAGGCAAAGGAGGATAAACTGACACTCAGGTTTACTCTGGAGCCTGAATGTGAGTACTTGTGGTGTCATTACATATTCCTGATATTTATATTTGTGCACGTAAAGGGTTCATTTCAATGGCCTCAAAGGCAAAACAATTACAAGACAGAAGGGGCTGAGAAATTTTTCATTGAAAGTTAGGGAGGGAAGAGAAACAACAATGTGGGAAAAACTTCATAAAGAAGCAGACATAAGAGTTCACATCGTGGCATTGAGGAATAGCGAGATGTGGAAGGTTAAGATCTCTCATTTCTATATGCTGCATAAAGAGGCTGTAACTACTAGGTCAGTAGAAGCATAATGAAATACCTTGTGGAATTTTATACCTGTATAACTAATTTTCCAGATAAAATTCAGGATGCCCAATGAATTTTTAAATTCAGAAAGCTATTTTATTTAGTAAAAGTATATCCCAAATATTTCATGGGGGATATTTATATTCAGAGGCATCTCTTGTTAATCTGAAATACAGATTTAATTTGAATTTTTGCATCTTTATTTTCTATATTTGCTGATCTTGTCTGCATTGATATTAAGTTGTTCTTCTTAATACAAGTGGCTGGTATGCCCTATTCTCTATGGAGCTTTTGTTGGTGAAGAAAAACAGGCTCTATCTCTGCTTTAATGGAATGTCCATTCTGGAGTGTGTGTTTGGGGGTGGGGACAAGGAAGGCACATGGCAACTGACAATAAACAAGCAGGTAAATGAACTATGACACAACAATAAGTGCTGTATAGAACCTTTTAAAGGGTTGTTTTAATAGAGTGACATGGACAGGCTTTTTAGCATGTGTAATACAATTTTGTTACGAACTGAAGCATAGGATTGCTTTAAATTAGTGAGTCAGATAAAATTTTGAGCAAGTAAGTTTTCATACACAAAAGGTGGGAAGATAATGCAGGATTAACAGGTAATCTAGAGGTTAGACAGGATATAAGTAATATTGTGAAAAATATAAATAGGACTTTAAGATTCACTGGCTGTGAAACCTGAAAGAGGAGACCATAAATGAGACCTTGGTGACTCTATAAGAGATGACATCTATAACAGATATACCTGGGATAAAGGCCTCCAGTCCATTATAAGAGCAGTGAGTGAAAAGGGTAAGCCCAGCTCTCCCTCGTCTATGTCAGAAATTGTCTGAGTTTGCCTTTACTCCCCAAGTGCCTGCAGACTGGCCACGTCACTTAGGTAGTGCGATCCTCCTGACTCTGAGCGCAGAAAATGAATGGATGTTCTGTGTTTCAGGGAAGTTTATATATCCCTTCTCCAAATACTTAATGTGAAACCAACTTCTAGCACATATTAGTTGTATGACTTTGGAGAGTTCAGCTGACACCTAAAAGTTACACAACATTTTCGCTTTGCATATGCGTGTAACGAATACAGGCAATAATGAAAATGCAAACACAACAGCTGATGCTACACAGAATGACATCATCAATACTATAACAGCTGATGCAAAACAGTGTGATGTGAGACATACTAGGTATCACAGAGAAAACAGTTTTATAATTATTTATAGTATGCACACGTATGATAAAACTCCAAAGTGCTAAGGTGGGTATTATTGCTCCTCATTTTGGAAAGTGAAGCATAGAGACCGGGATACTTTCAAATGTCTCATAGTGAGTAAGTGGTTGAGTTAGAATTTGAATCCAACGGGGCTGATTGCAGAACCTATGCCCTTAACTG
>PVKU01013688.1:0-27309 GCA_004027475.1 Anoura caudifer
TCTCTCTTTTTTTTTTTTGCCTATTTCTTTTTATATTAGTCTTGGCAAATTATCTTTTCCTGAAGAACTTGTATGTATGGGGTTACATGGGCCCATGGACATGAACTAAGGAGGGACAATGCAGGTGGGAGGGGGTTGCAGGGCAGAGGGGAATAAGGGGGGGGATGGGACAGCTGTAACAGCATAATCAATAAAATATATTTAAAAATTATCTTTTGCTAGAAAATTGTCCATTTCACCTAAGATTTAAATTTACTGGCATGGAGTTTATAATCTTATTTTTGTCATTTCTGATATAGCTGTAGTTGTAAACCTTTTGCAACTAATGTTTATTTTATTGGTCTTTTCAAAGATCTAGCTTTGTTTTGTGGTCCATACTAGTGTTTTATAATGAAGAGCAATTTCTGCTCTTCATTATTACCTTTCTTCCCTTTCTTTGGATTTACACTGTTATTCCTTTTAAAAATTCTTTAACACTACTTACATTTTCCATATTTCTTCTTACCTAGTAAGGCCATACATTTTCTAAATGCAGCTTTAGTTGTTGCTTTCCCCCACCTGGAGTTTTTATATGTGTTCTCATTCTTGGTTTGATCCACAGTGTTCATTTCTTTGTGATTTCATCTTTGAGTAGTAAGTTTTTTAGAAGAATATTTAAATGTCAAAACACTTGGAGATTACTTGGCTTGTGTCCATAATCAGGGAACATGGGCTGTATGAAACTGACTAATTGATATCTGTTGAGATGTGTCTTGGGGTCTAGTTGTTAGGTTGGTTTTGGTAAATGTTTCTTGTGTGCTTGAAAGTAACCATCAGGGTCCATTGATTAGGATAATATTTTTTAAAAATTTTCTTAGATTTTATTTATTTTTAGAGGGAAGGGAAGGGAAAGAGAAAGAGAGAAGAAACGTTCGGTTTTCTCTTGCACTCCCCCAACCCGGGACCTGGCCTGCAACTTAGGCATGTGCTGTGACCGGGAATGGAACCTGCGACCTTTCAGTTTGCGGGCTGGCACTCAATATACTGAGCCACACCAGCCAGGGCTGACTAGGATTTTCAATAGTATTAAAATATTCAATGTATTTTTTGGCTGTTTGGTCTATTATTTACTACTGAAAGAGGTCTTAAATCTCCTACCATGCTGGAAAATTTGGCAGTTTTTCCTTACGTCCTGTCACTTTTGCTTTATATATTTCCAACCTTTTTTAAAAACTGCTAACATGCAAGTTGAAACTGTTACATCTTTCCTTAAACCTGTTCTCTTAATCATTCTGCAGCAGTCCTCTGGATCCCTAATAGTGACTTTACCTTCAAGCCATTTGTCTGATTTTCCAACAGATTTATATTTTTTATCAAGTATACCTTTTTCCCTATCTTTTTACTTTGGTGCCCGAAGTTCCTAAGTGTCCTCTTGTAAATAGCATTGAGCTGCATTATATTTTTCTCGGCCAATCTGATCATCTGCCCTCCGGTCCTACCTTTCAGCGTGTCCCACGCTCCTTGTTTTGCACCCCACAAGTTAATCATCATCATTCACGTTCCAATTAAGTGCTCGTTTAGATGACTTTAGTTGCTTACCATTTTCCGATCTAATTTCTTGCCTTTAGAGTTCTGCAAATCCACTACAAAGTGCCTAGATGCTGACTCTGTTTTTATTTATCCTGCTCTGGATTTTATGTGAGGATCCTCCTGGTCTTTAATCAATTTTGGAAACTCTTCTTAAGGAACTGCCGCCTCTACCATATTCTTCCTTTTCTCTCCTTCTGGAACGCTGATTGGACATAGGAGTCTTTTTCACTAAACCACTCCGGTCACTTCCTTTTTTATGTTTCTTCACCTTGTTTCTCTAGTTAATTGCTTCTGGTTATTCTCCAATTCAGAGGTTCTCATCTGCTGTGTCCAATCTGCTTTCTTGCCTCATCCTTTAAGACTTGAATATTAATAAGTCTATTTTTTCAACTCGGAATTTCTTTTAAAACCCGTGTTCCTTTTCAGTGACTTGCTCTTTCATGTTTCAATCTCGCCCACCCCACCTTTTTCCTTCTGTAATCATAAGCTGCGAGGGGGACTTTTTGGTTCACTGCTGTCTTCCTCAGCGCCTCGTTCTGGCCCTGGAATGAACAGACTGCAATGTCGGTGACAGCAGGAACAGAGGATGCTGAGCCTCTGCCAGAGCTGAGAGTCCGCTCCCGCAACAGCCTCTGAGCTTCCCAGTCTCTGCACAGAGGCTTGGGGGAGAGGGACCCTGCGTAGGCCATGACGTGACGTCACGGCACTGTGACGCGCCCTGGGAGCCACCGCCCCTTCCCGGAGCCGGTCGGGAATCCAGGCTCTGGGTGCCCTGACGTCACGGTCCGGGCGGGCGGGTTTTGCGTCGGCCCAATGGGAACCGCGCGCCGGCCTTCCCTTTAAGTACTGTTGTGACCTGACGTCACCCGGGTGAGTTACCTCCCGGAGCCTCAGCCGCTGGGCTCAGCGTGAGCCCCAGAGCCCTTGAGCGCGAGGTGCAGACCACTTGGCGCCCCAGTACCGCGGCCACATCCCCGCCCCGGAGCTCCGGCCTGTGTGCCCCGCCGGGCCCGCGAGATGCCCTCCGACCGGCCTTTCAAGCAGCGGCGGAGCTTCGGTGAGGCCCTGCGGGCGGTCTGCGAGTGTGTGTGTGGGTTAGGGTGGGGGGCGCGACCGACCTACTGCCGCAGCTGACGTCAGTCCTGTGACGTCAGGTTTTAGCTTGACCCTGGGCTGAGAGGCAGGTTCGGGCCTGAGGTCAGACCTCCCAACCCTGGTCTCCGTCCAGGCCTGCCGGACGGACGGCACCAGGGGCGGGGGTTTTGGAGAGGTGGGGCGTGCCACCCCTCGGAGACAGGAGACAGGCCGGGCAGACCGTGAGGGCGACCCCGGCCTAGCCTCACTGCCTACCTCCCCCCGCAGCCGATCGCTGTAAGGAGGTGCAGCAGATCCGCGAACAGCACCCGAGCAAGATCCCGGTGAGTCCCACCATCCCCTTGCTGTCCCGGCCCGGCCCGGCCCAGGCTCCGCCCAGGCTCACAAGTCCCCGCCCTGCCCTGTTCCCAGGTGATCATCGAGCGCTACAAGGGGGAAAAGCAGCTGCCAGTCCTGGACAAGACCAAATTCCTGGTCCCGGACCATGTCAACATGAGCGAGCTGGTCAAGATAATCAGGTGCGTGAGCAGCAGCTTTCAGAGGGGGACTTCGGTACTGGGGGGCTGAGCAGCAAGCCAGGTCCTTTTGAGAGGGCGGGGAGGTGGCATTGGGTCCCTATTCTGTGGAGGTTGGGGAATTTCAAGGACAGGGCTGTGGTCAGGTCAGAGGTGAGCCTGTAAAAGGCTGGGATGGATGTGAAGCGGAAGTAGGACACCATTTCGGGGAGGGAGTCGGAGCTACACCAGCCCACCAGCAGCTTGGCCCCTCACTGTGGGCATGCCCTCCTGTCCACCTCAGGCGCCGCCTGCAGCTGAACCCCACGCAGGCCTTTTTCCTGCTGGTGAACCAGCACAGCATGGTGAGCGTGTCCACGCCCATTGCGGACATCTATGAGCAGGAGAAAGATGATGACGGCTTCCTCTACATGGTCTACGCCTCCCAGGAAACCTTCGGCTTCTGAGCCAGCAGTAGGGGGCGGGGGTGGTTGACCTGGGAGTTGGGGACCCTGACAAGCTCTGCCCAGGGAGTTCTTGGCTCCCGAACTGAGCTGCCCCAGCTCCTGGGGGACTGGGCAGGGATGCACCTCTTAGTTCTGGGGCACCAACCACTCCGACTGTCCTGGGTAGAGCCTGGGCCTGTCATGTTAGGGTTGCCTGTCTGGGTGCTGGCTGGGGGATGGTGGGAGCAGCCCCCAGCACCCCTGCTCTGTCTGGTTTATCTTTTTTATTTTAGGCCCCTGCCCGTCTGCCCACCTGCCCCTCCCCCACCTGAGGCGCTGCTTCCTGCCTGGACCTACCCACCCCTGAAGGACTGGCCCCTGGCTCACCTGGTCTTGACATGGTGTATGGATCTGTGGTCATTGTCCCTCTGCAGAATAAAGATTGCTCAGGCCTGCCTGGCCCTTTGCCTCCAGCTGCTTGGGGAGTGGGGTGGGCTGCTGGTGGGGCTGTCCAACACCACCATCTGCTCACCAGTACGTATCTTGTGTTCTGTGGACTTAGGGTTCATTCTGGAAACCCACACCCTTGCATAGTGTATCATGTCGGTATTAGGGGCCCACACCTTCCCGGAATTTAATGGGAACCCAGGATAGACTTCATACCAAAAAATTTATTAAGTCACCACAACCTAACAAACCCTGCTCACCTGCTTATTCCCCTTTTCCTGCCAGGGAAAGGGCTCCTTTGTGTGCAGAGCCAAAAACTGGGGGTCCAGGTGGAGGTGCTCCTGGCAGCGCCCCACAGGCCTTGCTGCCAGTCTTGGCTCTCCTCTGCTGCCAAGATTGTGGCCCTGGACTTGAACATCAACTGTCTGAGGACTTGCCTGCTAGCGATTCCAGCTAGAGGGCTTGGCCTAGCTTCTGGCCTGTCCACCCCGTGAAGTCCGTGCAGCCCTGGGCCCAGCCAGGCCTACTTGAGCAAGAGCATGGCCTCCGTGCCATCTTTGGCCGTCAAGTAAAGACCATGCGTGAGGTAGTACTCCCGCCGCAGGAAGGCGTAGAAGTAATCGGAGATCAACAGGATCTGGGGAGAGAAGAGAGAGTGTGAGAAGCTTTGAGGTACCTCCCCCTGCACCTTGGGTCCCTGAAGAGCTGGGCAGGTGTTGGGGAGACCCTGCCCAGGGGCCTACACTTGACTCTGCCAGGTTTCAGTGGCACCTAAGAGGTACCAGTATGACCCTCCCTCCCTCTACCATTGTCTACACCTCTTTCTCAAACTGGCCTCTGAACTCCAGACTGGTACTTCAGCAACCAGAGGCCCCTCCACCTCACCTCTTGGGTGCCCACAGGCCTCTCAGGTGACCCCAGCCACACTCCCTGTCAAACTGGCTTCTCCCACTGGGAAGCCAGGCCCCACATCTTCCAGGTTCTCAGACCACCAAATCACCTGCTCCATCTCCCATGTACACAGCCGCTAAATCCTATCAGTTCTACATCCTAACCTCAAAGCCACCAATTTCTACCCATCTCAACAGCCACTGTCCTGGACAAAGCCAGTCATCTCAATAGCAGTCTCCTCTCTGGGCTCCCTAAACTCAAACTCCCCCCAGTCTCTTTTCTGTAGCTGCCAGAGGTTGCTTTTCCAAACAAATCTGGGCGTGTGAAAACCCTCTGAAGTTTTCCTATGGCTCGTAGGAGGAAGATCAAGCTCCCTGGGGTGCAGAGGCCTTGTGCCTGGTCCCTGCCTGTGACCCTGTGTCACCCGCTCCCCTTTTCTACCCCACTCTGTTCTAGCCACACTGGCATCTTCCTCCCACTGTAGGATCTTTGCTGTTTCCATGGCCTGGAATGTTCTCTCCTCTTTCATCTAGTTAGCCAACATCTGCTTGCCCTTCAGGTCTCAGGAAGGAAAAGCCCTTCCACACCCCGCAGGCTGGGTCTGGGCCCCGTTCACCTGTCCTTGGTAGCACAGACTCATCCAAACCGTAGCTGTACATTCGTTTCTGTGACTGCCTGACGACTGTGCTCCTACCTTCCTGCACTGGGCGTGGTCTCTGAGTGGTCCTGCCACCGTGGTATGTGTGCCAGCTCAGTCTGTCCCGTTTGGACCACAGAATCAAAAGGGCCCTGGGAGCACAGCCCACCATCCCCCTCAGAGGCCCAGAGCAGAACAGGGATTTGCCAAGGTCGCCCACATGCATGACCTACAGTCTTACAATTCATTAGCCCCAAGCTCCCAAGACCTCCAATGCCTGGCGCAGGACGGATGGGGCCCGTCCCACAGAAGGATGAGGGGAGAGGGTCTCACTGCTGCTGACACCACCAGTGGCCAGGCACTGAGAGGTCTTGCAGACCATCAGCACCAACCACCCCTGGGCACGCGGACAGGGAGACAGGAGCCCAGAGCAGGGGGCATGCGTACCTGGCTAGGGTCTTGGAACAGGTCAGAGGTTCAGCTGGCCAGGGACCTCGGCCTCTGACCCCGAGACCCCAGTCCTGGGCAGGCTCTCTTATACTGTGGGTAGGAAGGAGGGCCCAGAGTGGCCCAGAGGGGAAGCTCAGGACTAACACCAGTGATGGCTTCAGGACAAGGATACCACTGGAGCCCATCTGGAAGAATGATGGCAATTAAGGCATAAAGGGTTCAATTGCTGATCTAAGGCTGTATACAGGGAGAGCTGGACTCATGGCCATGACCCTTCGAGGCCATGTACTAGGGCCCAGTCTGCCAGAGGGCAGAGAACTCAGTCTCGGGGTGTATCAGTAGGGCAGACAGAGCCCAGGGAGCCCCAAGGCTTTACCCCACAGCTGCCCCATGGGGGCAGTTATCACAGCAAAGGCTGGTCTCTCACCCTGCAGCCCCTTTCTCACCCAGGCCCAAGGTTCCCTGTCTGGGGAGCTGGGGGAGCCTAGAGCTGTGGTTGAGCTGGTGGGGTCCGATCCCCAAGCCAGGTCAGATGAGGGGCCAGTGCAAAGTCACAATTCGCAAAAGAAAATAAGCCAACTCTAATGTCACACAGTAGGAAGTTGAACCATATAAAGTTATTTTTTGCAGATCAAAAACAGTTGAATATTGTCAATTTCATGTAGTTCAATCAAATATAAAAGGGGAAAGAACCAAGAAATACAAATAGAGTAAGATGTTATTCAGAAGTACTAGAATAAGGAACTTAAGACCTTAGGGAGTTATTCTTTTTCTTTATAAGCCTCAACTTTTTATATACAGGGAGAGCATGTACACATACGTACATTTATTATGTTGATAAAAACAAAAACCCAATCAGTAACAATCAGTCCATACAAGACTGAATAACACACAGATGGGGGAGATTCCTTTTGATATCCTTGAAGAATTCCAGATAATGTATATGTTCCCCACAAGAGGTAGAGCTTCATTTTTGCCCACTCCCCACCCCCTGCCTCGAGAGTGGGTTTCACTTGGTGACTCACCCCAAAGAACAGAGCAGGGAGAGAGGAAATGGCAGCCTCGCCCCGGAGGGGCCTGGAAACGGTCCTGACCAGGAGATGAGGGGAACAGCGCGGAACCGTGCGGCTGGCCTGGACTCACTGCCTGAGCACGTCAGAAACCCCAAACCTGGTCTCCCGACGGGCAAAGCATCAGACAAACCCAGAGTGGGACACTCGACAGGCTACCTGGCAGTGCTCCTCAAGACTGCCCAGGTCACGAGAAGGTAGGAGAGTGAGCGGAGGACATGGCGGGGACACGACAATGAGATGGAAAGCAGTGCCTCTGACTGGATCCTACGAGGACAGCACAGGAATCACTCGTCAAGTCCACATCGAGTCTGGAGATCACTTAGTGAGAATGGACTAGTGTCAGTTTCTTGGTTTCGACAAGCGTGTCGTGGTGACGCAAGGTGTTGACAACGTGGGAAACTCTGTTGGTGGGGAGCATGTGAGAAACCTGCATAATCTAAGATTATTCCAAAGCTTAAAGTTAAGAAAAATGTGCTATTGTTATGTGCAACGAGATTGATGAGCCACAAAAATATTCTGCAGTGTGAAAGGCGGCTTTGGAAAATGTACATTTAAGATCTGTGTTTTTCACTGTGTGTAAATTTCACATAAGAAAAATGTGAACAGGTGTTGAGCTCTGCTAATGATATATAGATGTTGAAATATTTAGCAGGAAATGTAATGAAGCCTGCATTTCACTTTTAAAGAGAGAGAGAGAGAGACTGAGGGATAGATAATTACCGGTAACACACAGAGAGGAAAACCTTAATGATCACTCTAGTGGTCGCTATAGGGGTGTTCAATATTCAATCTTTCAACGTTGCTACATGTGAACATCTTCATAATGAAGCGTCAGGGAAGGGTGGCCTGGAGGGGAAGAGCCCGTGTGCTGGCCTAGTCTGTCTGGAACAGAAGGTCCCTAGTCCTTAGTGGGTGCCCCGCTCCTGCCCCCAGGGAGAGGGCATCTCATGGACACCAGGCTGGCATGGACACTTGGCTCTTTCAGAGGGGAGCCCCTGGCTGGATGCAGGCTGGCCGAGACAACCTGGTCTGACCTTAAAGTTCTGCATTTGGACTGAGGGGAAGGAATTTCCCAGAGGGCCTGGGCTTCCGCCCACACAGCAGCTGCGGACCCAGGGCCCCTTGGCTCAGCCTGGGCAGGCGAAGGTGGGAAGTCAGTGGCTGTGTGACCCTGCGCAAGTCGTTCCCTCTTCCCTGAGCTGCCTTTTCCTCATCCGTTCCGTAAATGATAACCTCCAGTTTGTCACCTGCAGCGGTGGCTCCCCTCATCCTTGCGCTGTCCCTCTGAGTTTCGGGGACCTGAGGAGCAGCGTTCTCTAGAGCTGCCCTCACCAACTGTGGCTGAGCTCCCTCCTGCCATCGGCCACCAAGTCCTGACAATCCCCTTCCTCAGACTTCCGACTCAGCCCCTCTTCTCCCTTCCACTGCCTCCCTCATCCTCCTGGCCCCCGGGGGGTCTTTAACACACACACGCACGCACACACATGCACACACAGGCATGTGCGGGTGCACACACGAGGGCACACATAGCCTTCACTTGCCTGCGCAGAAGCCAAAGGCTCCTACTTGTCCCCTGAGAGGCATCATCGCCATCTCCTGCCCTCGGAGTCTCCCCTAACCCACACTCGGTTATGTGACCCCTGAAGTGAGGCCACTGCCTCTTGCCCTCCCCACCAGATGGGATGCCACCAGCTCCAGCTCTGTGGACCCCGACCTGGCTCAAGGCTGGTGCCCCAGGAGTGGTTTGCTGGTCCCCATCCCCTTGGCACTGCCCCAGCGAGGGCCCAGTCAGACCACATTCCTCTCTGCAGCCATGAGGGCTCCAGGCTCCCCTTGGGGCTCCGATGAGGATTTAATGGGGCAGCTGATAAATGGGTGGTCAGACACAGAGGGGGGTGGGTCAGAAGTCAGAACATGCTCCGCTACAAGGTGGGAGAGAGGCGAGATGGGGAGCCAACTCATCCTGTGTATCTGCCATGGGCCAGGCTCTTTATAGGAAGCGCATCGCTAACTCTTCATGGCGCTCTGGGCCAGGGCTTATGGGCCCCACTTAGAGATGAGTGCCCTCAGAGGTTCCGCACGGGTCTTGCCTGGGGTCACAGAGGAACAAGTGCAACATTTAGGCTACAGCGCCCATCCTGCCCGTCTGAGGCCCGAACCCTGGTTCTTCCCATCGCCCCACAGCCCCCTCAGTTTGCTGGAGGGGCTGTCCTGCGATGGACCCGAGCTGACATTTCACATACACTGTCACCCTGATGGAGGCTGTGCTCCCATTCCCAGCTGTCACTTAGCCAAGGAGACAGTTTTTTTGAAAAGGCACAAGTGTCTGAGACACCCGAGCCAGCAGAGGCCTTTAACAGAAGCTGCAGGGCTCAGGAGAGCAGCCTCAGCCAACACTGGTCCCTGGGAGGCAGCCTCCTGGAGAGGCAGGTGCTGTCACCCCAACATGTCCCAGCTCCCAGGTCTCTCGCTCCTGTTGGAGATGCTGACACTCGACAGCCAGCCCACACTTGGAGGAACTTACGTGGTCGTCACCATCAGCGATCAAAAGGCAGAGACCTCTGCCTGCTCTGCCTGGGGATGTAGGAAACTGGGAGCAAGAGGGGCTGAGCCGACTTGAGGGGCGTGACCCAACAACGCACAGGCCTGAGTGGACACGGGTGGGAGGATGTGGTGGAGAAACAGAGCTCCACCCTCCAGCTCTAAAGATGCAAAATACTGGGGAAATCACTGGACCGCCCTCTTGGGGTCTGGAAGGTCACAGAGTAAGATCAAAGCCAGAGGTGAAGGCAATCCTTTTTTTTTTTTTTTCATAAAAATTTATTTGAGCCAGAGAGAGGATACTCCTGGAAGCAAGATCTCAACAGACTGGGGAAACCGCTTCCTGTGGTAATCATCTGCTCTGTGGCACTTCTCAGCTGACAAAAGCTTCCCTGTCCTGCTATACATTGACTGAGCACTCACAGCGACCCTTCTAGGCTGAGGAAACGGAGGCTACCACCCCTTCTTGCCAGGTTTAAACAGCCTCCTCCCTGTGCTCAGATTCCAGCTCACATCCCTCACCTGTCTTCCCTTCCTGGTAGAGTGAGGTTTTCAGAGAGTCAGTCTTACCATTTCAGTCCTGAAATGGCCTCATTCTTATCAGGTAGCACTCGCCACCCCTACACGACGACCTTCCACCCTGGGTGGCTCACCATCCTACCCCAACCCCCACTCCAACCCCTACGTCACACATCACACACCCTGAGGGTCCCAGCACCTAGAACCCGGTGAGATCCTCAGGAATCCACAGTGCGGGCCTCCCTCCAGAAGCTTCCTTACCTGCCCCAGCTGAGCTCCCAGGCTGTGCTTGTCCTGCTCATAGCACCGCCCCCCCCCACCCCCGTGGCTCCTCAGACGCAGGGCTGTGTCTCATTCATCCCTAGTAGAGTGCCTGGCACATAGCAGGCACCGAAATTGTATTTGCTAATAAATAAACTAGGCCCAAGGAGTTCTGTGACCTGTATGAGTCCAGTGAGCCAGAATGGCTGGGGCTGGGAGTCGCTGTGGAGTTCGGGCCTCCTAAGCCCAGGCCTTCCGGCTGGCCAGGCCCTTGTGTTTAAACCAGGCTTTTCCTGCCACTGTGGTTGTGGGCGGAGGATAGGAAGCCAGTGACAGAAAGGCTCAGGATGCTGGATGCTGAGCACCGAGCTAAAGGTTTGACGATGGGAGGGACAAAGGAATGAACCAGGGCCTTCGCAAATGCCCCCGCAGAGGAAATCAAAGGAAACACACACACCCAACACCCAACTGACAAGGGCTCCCGCCTGCACCACAGGCACCCCACGTCAGGAGGAATGAGTCTTCCCGCACGCTGACCAGGATCAGCCCGGGCCTCACACAGCCCACAGGAATAAACCTAGGATGGGCCCCATCTGTCCACAAGTGGGGCTATACGCCACCCAACCGCTGCTGATCTCCCCATATGTCCCTTAACATTGCCTCACTGGCGCCTGTCCCCAGAATGACACAGCAGGCCAACTGAGAGGCAGTTACAGCAGGCAGGACTGGTTTCACTGTCCTGGAATAAATACGAGAGGCCTGAGCAGGGCCAACGTGTCAGAGGGTCGGTGCCCAGGCCCCAGGGCTCTAGGTCTCCTGGAGACGGAAGAAGAATGGCCACGGCAGGCCTGGCCCAGGGCCTAAAGGGTCTGGAGCACGGAGCGGCTCAGGGCGGCCTCCCTCGGTGAGGTGGTCGGTAGCAGCTTGTGGCGTGTTCCAGACCCTGCTGGGAACAGGGTGGGTGGGGTGAGACACAGAGCGGGAGTGGGGCTCTTCAGAGGGAAGAGGGGAAGGAGGCTCTGGCTCAGACCCCCCAGGAATCCAGCAGAACCTGCCACAGACCCAGCCTGGACCAAAGTGGAGACAGGAGCTGGGAGGTTAGGGGGCACAAGACGGTGTGAGATCACTGGTCATAGCATGGTTTCTGATCCCAGCTGACTCTGTTCGTCGACACACAGCCACTGAACATGCCTCGGTGCTGGGGACGCAGTGGAGGAGGAGATACGGTCTGCTGAGGGGCCATGGCACGGAGAGTGTGATACAGGCACCCCTCTGGAGCTTTGTGACTTCCAAGCCTCAGCTTCCGCACTTGCGTCCAGAGGGGGTAATAACAAGTGCCTCCCTCAAAGGTGAATCAAGTGAATTCCTTATCATAACAAAATCAAGGAAAACAGCTGAAAGCACTGTTCGCAGGGGAAGAGTTATGTCAAATGTGGCGAGCCCACAGGTGTGAAACTTAAAAAGGAGCTTCCTCTCTCAGGTACGAACAAGGGAGATCACCAAGGTGTTTTACTTAAAGGGAGAAAAGTCCGACTTCCATCGTGATGCCAATGATAAAACACACATACAGATAAAACCCCTTCTCCATGAGCACTGAGTCCGTGCACAGGGAAACGTCCAGAAGCCACAAACTCGTGATCCAGAAGGTCAGAGAGATCATGTGAGCCCGCGCCTAGCAAGCTCTCTTTAAACAGGAGCCACTGTTATAATTTGGGGAAAAGATTCCTATGTTTCCTGTTTTTAAGTTGAATTAGAGCGAGTGGGACGTCTTACCTTACTCTTTTTTAGAAGCTAAATTTTATCTTAAAAAAAAAAAAAACTTTATTTATTTTTAGAGAGAGGGGAGGGAATAAGAGACAGAAACATTGATGTGGGAGAGAAACATTGACTGGTTGCCTCTCTCACGCCCCCAACTGGGGACCTGGCCAGCAACCCAGGCATGTGCCCTGACTGGGAATTGAACCGGTGACCTTTCAGTTCATAGGCCAGCCCTCAATTCACTGAGCCACACCAGCCAGGGCTATTTGTTTATTTTTTTAGAGACAGACAGACAGACAGACACATTGGTTTGTTGCCTCACTTATTCACGCATTCATTGGTTATGCTTCTTGCATGTGCCCTGACCAGGGACTGAACTCACAACCTTGGTATATCAGGATGACACTCTAAGCAACTGCGCTACCTGTCTAGGGCTTTCAAAGCTAAATTTAAATGTATTCCTTTCTGTTTATATGTCATCCCTGATGTCCATTCTTCTTTCGTGTGTTACTGACCTGCGGACGAACAGGGTCAAAAACCAAGAGGGAGAGGGACTGTTCTCCTTCCCGTGGTTTCTGGGTCTGAATGGCTTCCTAGGAATTTGCTCAGGGTATTTGAAAATCATGCTTGTGCTATTTCCATGTCAACATATGAATAATGGCAACAGGACCCACACATTACATGTCCATCCTTTCAACACCCTGAGTTGGGAGAAAACTGCCATTCAGAGAAATTTAATCTCTTGCTGAAAGTCACACAGTAAGGAAGTGGAGGGGGACGTCAATCGACCAGTCTATCTCAGTCCTTACACATACATACATACATACATACATACATACATACGTAAACACACACACCCTGTGGATAGTTTGCTGTTGTCATTTCCTGGTTACTGACTCTGAGGCACAATTATAATTAGCAAATGATCCATGCCACAGGCTGAAAAATACTTAAAAAGTCACTCGTGGCTTACCTACTGGTGTAACTAATGACCTACCGATAATTGTTGTATTACAGGGTATAGCACGGACCAACTCAAACACAGCAGGACTTCACATCTCCATCTCCATACTCAGCTCCTGATTCAGCAACGATGGGCCCGACCTGGCTGCCAGCTGAAAACCCACATTCATCTGGTTCTCAGGATTTCCCTGGTCTGTCTTGCCCAGGGAACAGGGAATGAGGACCAGGTGACTCAGGGGGGAAAAGGGACCAGGCGTCCCAGCTAGAAGAACTGAGAAGAGCTCGCTGTGGGACTGAGGACACGTCCCCGAATGCCATCCATTGCCATGGAAGCACTGACTGCGGTCAGATGGAAGCAGAGGCTGACATAGGCTACAGAGGGAGGACACGCTGGGGTTTCACTGTCCAGAAATCAGAACCCCTCAGGCTCTAGCAGAAGCTGAGAAGCTGAGAAGGGTTGGGGCCAGAGAGGACACTCACTGACCTTTGCCATCGGGGTGACTTGGCTCCCATCCTGCCCACCTCCTAGACCATCTCCCCTGCCCCTCTCACTCTCCGCGTCTGGAAGGTCCAGTTCCTGCTCCTCACTCCCTGCAGCTCCCCTTGACTACTCACCAAAGGACAGGTGATCTGTTCCCTGTAGACTCCTCTAGCACTTGCTCTCTGCACATTTGGCCAGTAATCACATGGTGTTCCCCCTAGCTATCTTTGGTTCATTCATTCATTCAACAAATATTTGCTAAACAACTGCTCCCTGCAGAGCACTGGTGGTGGAGGGCCCTGCAGTGGGCAGGACAGGCAGACCTCTGCCTGTGTGAAGCTCACAGGCTAGTGGGGGAGACAGAGGGAGAAGAATACGTAATATAAAATTGCAGATTGGGTAAGTGCTCTGAAGGAAACAAACGGGCGCTAAGAAAGAGACAGTGGGGCAGGGGCGCCGTGTGAAAGGCCTCTTTGAGGAGGTGACATTTAACACATACTAAAATTCCAAATGTCTCTTATTTGCACCCTCTGGTTCCCAATAGGGGCGAGGGCAGGGGTAGGTATAACCCTCGTGACGAGGGCCGAGCTTCTACTCAGCCGATGCTCCAAGACAGTAATACGACTCGAGGGCCTGCCTTGGTGAATCAGGGCCCCCATCTGACAGACCCCTTTAGTGACCTGGTGGTGGCGGCCACAAAGCCCAAGGCCGGTAGTCCCAGAAAGCACTGACCCACAGAGTTGCCTCTGGCTCAGAGCCACAGGACCCAGACCCTAGGAGGCCGATGACACAGTTGTGCTGGATGCCCGAACAACCGCGACTGACAGGCACTTGGACAGCTGCTGGGAAACCGGGAGGGTTGGCCTGACCTGTCTGATGGGCAGAGTGGCAATCCCTGCACCGACTACAATGCACATGCCCTCCACCCCGCAAATGCCCCCGCCAGGAATTTACCCTAAAAATACTGGCTGCGTGTACAAAAGTGTGTGGAGGGACATGCAAGGTTCTGTTTACAGCAAATCAAGCAGAAGCAACCTCAGTGCCCCTCAGCAGAGGGCCTACATAGTCAGACACCTCATGGTACGCCCTAACCATGGGATGTCGGAGCCACTACAGGAATGACCTTAAGATGAGATCATCAAGTGAAAAACAGCAGTGTGGGATGTCGTGTCTCCATATAAACAGAAAAGCTCTTTGTGCACACATATGTAGCGTGTAAATGCAGAGGAGGGCTGCAGACACGCACCAGACTGACCCCAGTGATCGCCTCTGCTCCGGGTGGGAAGGGAGGGGGCCCAGGCGGATCCTTACTTTTCATCCCGTGTGCTTTTATTTTGTTCGATTTCTTTTCCCCAGCAGTAATAAATTCATATAGTATGATTAAAACTACATTTTAAAAGAAAAGTAAAAAACAGTAAGGGCAATGCCAAGAGTTCAAGCCGGTTTTCCTCTATAGCTCGGTCATTAACACGCTCCATCTGCCTGGTCTTTGGTTCCCACTCCCAGCCCCATCCTTCTCTCCCAGCACCTCCGTTTCTCTCGCCTTCGATGGCACCTGACCACTTGCCCAGATCTCCACACCATTCAGAGACCCTTGTTCCATAAAGGAGCCAAAGGAGCTCCGAGAAAAAGCTGTTATCTGGCAAGTTCCACAGGTGCCTTATAATCACTGCAACCGCACCCCTGACCCACGCTCGACACTCATGACCGGCCAACAAGCTGTGGGCCGTTTCAGTGACTCCCCCACGCCCCAGGGCAGGCCCAATGCCCTCGCGTGCCAGTCATCACTTTGAAAGGACAAGTAGGCAGGCTTCAGCAAGACAGAAGAGCCAGACAGCCTCTGGATTCCTTCAAGGTATGAAGCTGAATCCTGCAGAACAAAGTGCAAGGCACTAAGCATCCACCGCCGATAAGCACCGTGTGACAGGGGAACAGAGCTTCTGGCCTGGGCCTGCCCAGGCTCGCCATCTCTCTTCCTGCTCTTCACAAATCAAGATAAATAGCTGGGCTGGACATTAATTGTTTAGAAACGTCCACGCAGGAAATACCAGGTCCATCACTTACAACCACTCGCAGCAAAAGCCCTAACTCCCCTCTTTCCCAGCAGCTGACCGTGGAGACAAGACTCTCCCTGGGGATTATTCAGTGCCATCGTCAGTCCATCCAGCCAGCCCTGCTTCCCTTCCAGCCCATAAGCACAGGAAACGCCTGGCTGTGCTGAGCACAACTGAAATGGTAAGCGGTTCAAATGATTCTCATAGGAACCTGCACAATGAGGACAGAGCTGACCTGAGAACACAGCACAGTGGACAAGGTTCCTTTGGAGAAGTTTGCTAGACCACCTGCTACAGAACCTCTGGGACAGCTTGTTAAAATACAAATTTCTGACCCTGCTTTCCACATCTTCTGAGTCGACATCTGTGGAAGTGGGATTAGAAGATCTGCTTTTTTATTTTATTTTTTGACAATCAAAGCCAGGTGATGGTAATAGTCATAGCATAACTATAGGATTTAAAACATGTTAACAAGGAATTTGCATCTTTAGCAAGCTCAGTGATGCTGATGCTGAGAACCATGCTCTGTAGCACTAACTGGGAGGCTCGCCCTGGGCCAGGGGGGGCGGGGCTCCTTGTCAGCGCTTCTCACTTCCTCCTCTCCCACTGCTCCCAGCCGCACTTTTTGCACTCCAGGCTCACCCAACAGCTGGACCCAACCACTTGCATCTCCCTGTCTTCGCTCCTGCTGTCCCCAGAGTCCGAAAAGCCCTTCTTCCCCCTGCCTCTGCCTCCCCACCCTCACAGTGCCCTTGCTCTGGGAGCCACGCAGCCCAGGCACTGCTACAGGAAGGGGGTGGTCTCGGAAGCCAAGCCTCCCCTGAATTTTGTTCTAGGCTCCTCCAGTGACCTTGGGCAAGAGGCAACCTCTGCAAACCTCATGGTTCCCCTTTGTAAAACAGCTGGTAACACTATCTCACAGGCTTGCTGTGAGAATTCAGCGAGGCAGTGGCTCAGCTCGGAGCCCAAGAAATGTTAGCTGGATTCAGTCCCCGCCCCACCCCCACTGCTCCTACTCCTTATCTCTTCTACCAGACCAAGAGCTACTTGAGGGGAGGAAATGTCCCCTCATTCACACCCAAACTCCTGGTTTGCAGAACCCAGGGCCTAGGTCAAAATGAACCCCTGTCCCCATACTGCCCTTAACTCTTACCTGACCAACGTTGAAGGTCAGTGTGATGGCATAAAAGAAGTTGGAGTTGGCACTTCCTGCGTAAATCCAGAGGTGCCACAGGACAGGGAAGAGCAGGGAGCAGACAATAATGATACAGCCGAGGACAAAGATATTTCTCAAGACTGCAAAGACAGATGGTCACAGTTAGCCCAGTGCTGATTCTCTGTGATGGTCCCGTAGGACAGAGAGGCCCAGTATCAGCTCAAAGGCAGAACACCCCCGCCCTCCCCTTACTTAGAGGCTCCCAGTGTCCAAGGCTGGTGGGAGGTCCTTGATTTGAACTCTGTACCTCCAACTGCGGGCTGGCTGGCTAGTTAGCAATGCCATGAATGCCTCTGGGCACTGGGCAGCAAGACACTGCCCTCTACCCCCTCCCTCTCCCTAAGCAGGGTACTGTTCACATGAGATCCCGGATGGAAGGGGCAGCATGAACCCATGAAAATCAGAGCCCCCAGGGAGTCTGTGGTGCTAGAGCCCCGAGTCTTAGAAATACATTTTCCATTCTCCCTAATTCACGTCTTCAGTCTCTTGTCTTGCTCTTCAAACGTCCCTCTCTCTCCCTTAGATGATTTAAAAATCTGTTTTTGACACGCTCCCTCTCTACCATCACCCCACTAGCCCCAGAGGGAATGGGGAATGCCACCAGGCAGGCGGGCAGCTTCAGCTGCGGGAGAAAGCGGCACGACAGCGGGCCAGGCTCAGCCTCAGAGAGGCCTTGGTTTAAGCTCCTGCTCCACCAGCAAGTTCCCCTGAGGCTCAGCTCCCCCATCCCTAAAACAGGACTAAAATGCCAATTTCGTAGGAGTGTCACATGAATTAAACAAGAAAGCCTGTGAAAAACCTGACACAAATCATTGCTTCATTCGAACATCACTATTTACATTTCTCAGTGGTTCTTTCTTATCCTCTGGAAATTATTTTGCTGAAAAGAATATACACTATTCCTAAAATAAAACTTCTGTGGCCTGACAGACCCATTGGGTCTTTATTCCATGCCTCTAGCCACTCTGGATTTCAGACCGGGCAACAGGAGGTGAGCATGCGCACAGAGACTGAGAGGCTCACACGCAGCTCCTGGGTGCAATCCCGAGGAGCTGCAAAGACATTCCCATGTGCCTGGAGGAAATGTCACCAGCATCCAGCTGGCTTCTGGCCTGTGGTGACCTTTGCAGGACTGAGGAGCTGCTACTCACTCTTGCTGGCTGACAGGCCAGGGGATTAAAGCTATATGCCAGAGCAGATGGAGCGAGGGACCCGGGGCACAGGACAGCTTGTTCCAGGCACCGGGAGGTGTCAGAGATGTCAGAGATGACCGGGGCCTAATGAGACGAAAGGGTTCACCCTTCATCAGGCTTGCTAGGCCAGACGGAATCAGACTCCCCACTCTGTGCACTGGGTGGCTTATCCAATCTCTCTGGCTCTACTGTTGACAAACTGAAACTTCAGGCAAGTCACCTTCCTCCTCTAAGCCTCAGGCATTCAGAAATAAAATTCCACTTGAAGAACCCAGTCCCAGTGGGAGGGGCACAGAGGGGATTTAGAGACTTCAAAGGTCATGATGTCACTTCTTTTTTTCAAGTAGGTGCTAGGTACATGGGAATTTATTATATTGTTAATCTTTAAAATTCATACACATATTTTATCAATATTCTTTAATCTTTATATAATAGTTAATAAAAACCCCACGAACTCCAGCCCTTTGGTAACTGGCGCTTTCAGCCAGACCACTGCAGGCAGGCACGGCCCAGCCAGCAGGCTGTTCCCTAACACCGCAGCCGCAGCCGGGTGTCTGTATGACTCATCCCGGCCGGCACCACAGAGCCTGGCGTCTGCGGCCCACACTCCGGGAAGAGCCCATGCGCCTCTTCTCCCCCGTGAGCAGGACAGGAAAACCAAAAGGTGAATGTGTGAGCAGGCATGTTATAAATGGTAACTAATGTTTAAACTGAATTCTTAACTACTTTAAAAGTCTGAATATATTCAACCTAGCCTTAAAGACTTCTCAGAGCCTCTGCTCACAGGTTCTCAGGACCAGGCTGAAGACACTCCTCACTGATGTCAGGACTCGCAGTTGTCACGCCCCGACAGACACTCCAGCAGGAGTGTTCTCTGCTGCGGAGCTCAGCACCGAGGGACAGCGGCCAAGGCTCTCTGCAGGAGCTTCAGACCGGCTGACATCGCCCCGCCTGCCAGCCAGCTACAGCATCTATTAGATCATCCAGGTTTCCGGAAACTCCATCCTTATTTTTTTTGTGCCTCATCACCCCAGAGGGCAGAAAATAGTTTATTTCAAGTTTTGAAAAATATGTTTGTTCCAATGACTCTGAACTACTCTGGCTACCAAAGCCTGAAGCTTTGATCATGGAATTGTGCAGGAGACCCCACTCCTACCCCCGCATCATGATTACTTCTGAAAATAACTACAATGCTATTCATATTTATAGTTTTTCAAACCTGAAACACTCGTGAAAGATACTCTCCCCACTTGCCACATGAAAAAAATGGGAGACTCAGGAAGGTTAAATAACCTGCCTGAAGACACGAAGCCAGTAGTGGGAAAGCCAGGGTTCAGACTCAGGTCAGTCTGGCTCCAGACTATGTTCAGCGACAGGGGGTGGAAGACATTACCCGAGGGAGAGAGAGACTGTGTGGGACAGAGAGCCAAGAAAAAAACGACTTCACTTTCAGGGAAAGAGGATCAACGTCCCCAGGAGCCACGAACTGGAGTATGTTCACATGTTTGGTGGTCTTGCTGATTTGTCATTAGCCACTCTCTGCCAAGGGGCCCCAAGCTGACCCTGAGCTCGCTGGACTGGGTGACTCTTATCTGTGCAACGAGGATGTCATAGACAGAAGATGTCACTTCCTCCTCCCAGTCAGGCAGGACCGGTCATCACCCCACCAGACCATCACCTGCCGAAGCAGGCCGGCTTGGCTGCCCACTCAGTTGTTTACCTTGCTTAGAGGCCCACTCTTATAGTAGGTTTCTTGCTGGCAGCTGGTCAGTTTCACTTCCTGGTTGACACCCAGACAGCCCCAAAACAACAACAAAGACTCACTTCCTCTGAAGCCTGCCCTCCTGAATTCATTGTTGACACCTTGCTATACACCCACTGTAGGCAAGGAAAGTCCAACAGCTGCCTTTCCTTCTGGTTTAGAGAATCAAGTGGTAGTGGGCCACTGACACTGCCTGTTTATTAGAGGTTTCAAAAACCCATCTGCAAATGTTGTTCTGTATGTTGGGTTTGATCCTAGGTGCTGGGGACACAGAGGCGAGTGAGACATGAGCGGTAGCCCACAAACACTGAAAAGAACCCACACAGAGGGCCGAGAGCCCAACCGAGGGAAACACGGGGGCCTAGGAAGCACAACTAGGTCACCGCTGAGTCGTCTTCTGAGAAGGGGATGATCAGAGCTCAAAGGGGTCGCAAAGGCAGGTGGGCAATCTAGTACCGCCCAGGTGCTTTTTATGGCCCTCTGGGTGCAGCTCTGGGAAGTGGTTCAAAGCCCTCGGTCTAGCGTTGCATTGTCCAATACAACAGCCTTCCCCATGTGTGGCTTCTTAAATTTATGTTAATTTGAGTTAAAAATTCAGTTTCTTAGTCATGCCAGTGGCTACACTCTTGGACTGTGCAGGTTCAGGACATTTCCAACATCACAGAACGTCCTATTGGACAGCACTGGCTACAGGCTCACAGATCTGGATTCCAGTGCCCAGCCCTTCCACTAACCGGGCCTGTAACCTTGAACAAGTGGCTCTACCTTTCTGTACTTCAGTTTTCTCATCCACAAAACAGGCTACTTTCCTCAAAGGCTGGTGTGAGACTAAAGTGAGCTCACACATGTAATGCTCTCAGAACCGCAGTGGGCAGGGACACAGTAAGTACTCAGTAAGTGGTGGTTTTTATTTTCACCACGAGTCCACAGCACCTGGGAGGCGGTTATTGCGCCTCCTGTCACTGCCTCTCTCCTGCTGCTGCTAGCACAGCAGATGCCCAGCAAGTGTCTGCCAACCCCCTTTCTCCCTGGCTGTTCCACCCAGCGCATGGGCTGCCACAGATCTGCCACTGAGGGTCAGAGGCGGGAATACTCACATCTGTAGAGATGGTTCCACACGGGGAAGAAGGCCATGTAGAGGGCCACATCCCCCACGGTCGGGTAGGACTTGAAGATGGAGATGATGGCTATCTGGATGAACATGAAGAAGATAGGGTGCTCCCTGGGGTAGGGCAGGACAGACAGACAGACAGAGGTCAGTCAGGAACCAGGCCTACCCCTGAGACTCCTGACTCTATCCCTCAAACCCAAAAATACTCTCCAGGGAACTTCAGGCAAGGGCTGGCTCTCGTATTCACAAGACAGTGGGGCCAGGCCAAGTAGCAGGGCCGAAAACGGTGGGGACCCAGAGATGCCCAGAGGTGGAGAGGAGAGCCCAACAAACACAAGAGTAACAGCCCACAGAGACATTTCCCATCAACCTCCCCACACCAGCTCCGGGCCTTCCCCTAGGAGCCATCTAGGGAAAAAACAAATGAAGTCAGAGGCTCTTTACTACTGGGCTTCAACGAGTGCTTGGCAGAGTGTAATTCAGCAGCCACCCTGGCCAGAGGCTCCTCTGACAACTGGACTTAGGACAGGAAGTGCTTCCTTGCTGATGCTTTTTTCTCTGACAACCAGGTCAGTGGGGTCTACAGACCCTTCACTAAGATGAGCTCTTTTCCAGAAAGACAACTGAGAGCTGTGCAGCTTTTCAGCTCATAAGGGCTGGAAGTGGAGTTCTCATCACCTTCAACTGATAACAAATGGTTACCATTTCCTGACCCCTTGCTCTGCTAAGTTCCATGCCAAGCCCTTTTCTTGCAACATGGCATGTGGTCCTCACTACACCTCAACGGCGCCTCCAGGTAGGCAACGCAGACATCCGCACTGTGCAGATGTGGAAATGAGATTCAGAGAAGGTGAGTGAGCTAGTAGCAATGGACTGGTTTGTCCCCAGAGCTCTGAAGCACCACCAGTGCTGCTCTTCCCACTGCCTGCATGGTGACAGCTCTGATGGCAGGGGGCGGGGGTTGGGGGGGGCAGCGAGGGCAGGCTCAGTCTCCAGTGCTTCTGACCACACGCAGAAGGAAGCCAACAGAGGCTGGGCCTGCGCCCTCGTGGTCTACATTTACACAACACGCATGTGGCCTGCATGTGCACAGCTCCTGGACACCCGGCTCACAGGTGTTCTTCAGAGGTTACTGGCATTCTGGTCTGGTCTTGTCTTGTCAGAATGACTCAATGGGGGCAAATCCGAGACAAGACAAACATGTAGACACCCAAACAGTCCAGTCCTTCCACAGAGCAAATGCCTCAGAAACTCTGCTTGTCAAAGTCACACAGTCCTGCAGCCTCTACGAAGGGTTCAGCTAGCTCAGCAAGCATCTTTCTAAAGACACTCCAAATCATTTGCTGCGGGCTTTGTAAGTAGCTGGTAACATCTGAACATTTCCATGAAAAGGCCGGTGAAAATGTGGTGCCAAAATGCTTGGGGACAGGTGGCCTGAGGGGCCCTGTTCCCACAAAGCTGGCACGGGAAGCAAACACTGCAGAGAGCTTCATATCCGGGCACAGGAGGGCAGCAGAGGGGAAGGTCAGGAATCTTCATATCCTCTGTCCCCACAACTCTGAGGCCTGGTGGTGGCTGGGGGGGTGTCACATGACAGTGGTGCTGTTGTCCACCCAGAACTATCTGTGGCCTTTCCCCTGCAGACAACGAAAGCTGCTAGAGAGCTAGTTACACGGTGAGGAAAGGCACTCCAGGCTCCCTGCTTCTCTCAGCCCAGTGACAAGAACCAGGGCAGGGAACGTGGACCACAGACAGCTGGAGAGCTGGCCTGGGCAAGGCTGCCAGGATTCTGGAGACTGCAGGCCAAGGGAGGATGGTTTTCTCTCAGATGCCAGGCCAAGGCTGTCATGAGAAGGAAGCATCAGCTCTGAGCTCTTCCAGAATGGGAACCAGGTGCACTGGTTCACTGGCCATGAAAAATGGCAGAAAGATTAGAGAACACAGGCTCTTGAAATCTAAATCAAACTTTCCCCCAGCTTCCCTGGATCATCCAGGCATATCTGTACCAGTTTTCCCTTCTGTGAAGCTAGGATAATAGAACCATTTCTAGGGCAAATGCAAATGAACTCTCTCAGGAGATCGGGGGCTGAGGTACAGGGGGCTGAGCACAGGTCTGGAGCCAGACAAACCTGAACCCAGCTCCACTTCTTAGTAGCTATGTGACTCTGGGAAAACCACTTTACTGCTCTGAACATCAATTTTCTCAACTATAAAATGGAAGTGACAATAAAATAATGCCTATGTCCATGAGCTGCTGGAAGGGTTAGGTATGAATACATTTCAGAAAGCCTAGGAAGGTGTCTGGGAGGGAGCTGGGCTCAACATGTTAGCTCTCTCACACTGCAGAAGAGAGCTCCGCAGACAAACCTCTTGAGAGAAGTTGGTCAGAAGATTAAACAGAGCTGCAGGTGGCTAACACATCCCACTAACACCCCCGAGTCCCCTTGGGCACACTGTTACTGGGCTGCTGGTACAGGACACCCAGCAACATTCACTTTTTCCAGACATCCCCTCACCCCAACCTCTGCTCTTATCCAAAACAGTGTGTGGGCTCAGCAGCAGTGAGGGCTCAAGCGCCACAGAGTAAGCCTAGAAAAAAACATTAGGGTGCCCCCTACAGCCCACACTCATGTCAGACGCTTGCTGGTTACGGCCACTGGCCCCCAAGGCAACTGAGGGCAGGGTTCCCTGGGCGAAGATGGCATAAACCTGGTAGCAGACGCTCCCACTTTGAGGGGCACCTGCAAGGCCACAAATGGTTCTGTGAACAAAGCAGCAGCAGGTCCAGCCACTTACTTTAGCTTTATGGCTAAGGGGATGGTGTAGAAGAAGACATTGATCTGAAACACACACACAAAGAAGAGGCTGAAGTGCTCAAACATCTCCGCAAAGAAGTACCAAAAAAGACCGATGTTTGGAGTGAGATCTGGAACAGAAAGTCTGGAGTGAAAAACACAAGGGGAGAGAAAAAAGTGAGCAAAGTTATAAACGGTTTGCTTTGAACTGCTTTTCTCCTCGAGACTTTGGTCACTACTGGGCAGTCAAGGGTGACTATCCCCACGGAGATCAGGACGTGAGGGGCTCTCTAGGCACCCTGGACATAGATAATTAACAAAAACTAGGGTCAGTGAATGACAGCCTACAATAAATATTAGCTAAGCCAAACTCTGGCATGCAATCAAAGATCTGAAATAAGGCAGGGATGCATGCTAGAACTCAAAAGACCAGCCCCTACTTAACTGCCAAGATATACACGTTTAAAAGTAGGAGATACTCAGAAGTAACACAACAGAGGAATGGGTTTTACGTAAACAGCGTCTATTTTGGGCCTTCCAAAGACTGGCCTAGAGAAACAAGCCAAAAGAGCTGCTGCTCCTCGTTCCTGCTCAGCACCCCCACAGCAGGAGCCACAGGACGAGCACCTGCCACTGCCGGGAGACTTCTAGGGGCTGGAGGAACCACCAGCAGGTTTGAACAAGGACCCCAAACCTCACTGGACAGGGAAGGTTTTAAATGGAAAACTTTTTGTCAAGTTGTATCAGATAAAAATTGGGTGCAATTTGGGCTCTTCTAAAAATTTATTTGAAAAACTACAGAGTTGAAGCCGATGTCAATTCTCAATTTCAAAAGGGGAACAAATGGAGCATGAAGAAGGACAAACAGGCAGGGGCTCATGGTCAGATTTCACTAACGTGGGGTTCCACCCAGGGCAAGTCTTTGCCTCCTGCTGTGACTACACTTCCTTGTCTGTGAAATGGGGTAAAGCACACAACCGTGACCCAGCAGAACACTAGGAAACGCTTTTCACTCCTACTCAAGGCATTACAGATTTGCTATTCAAGGCTGATCATGAAGAGCTGAAAGTTACTAAGTCACTGTTATACTCACCCAGGATTTAACACAAATTAGCAGTCCAGAATCCCAAAGGGGAGTCTGCCACTCCAGATCCCTTCCTGACCCTGGCAGGTTTAAGTATCTGTCACCTCATTGGGCTGTGAGTTCCCTGAAGCTTGGGCAGTGGCTACTCACTCCAGCATACCATACAGACAGCATTTAGAAATGTCTGCAGAATTCATACTACAACCCCCTTTTGCTTTTCTCTAAAAAGCATGACACATGGAAGGTGGCTTTAGTTTAAAGAGACCCTCTTGCAGTAGAGGAGTATATTCATTCCTGTTTGGGATTGAACCGAAACCCTCTAGGCAGATGCTGGTAGTTGCTTTCAGTGTTCCTAGAGGGTGCTCTTTAATCTCACCAGATCATATATATGCTCTAGACCAAGTGGCTCTCAAAGGGTGTTCCCTGGACCAGCAGATCAGCATCACCTGAAAACTTGCTAGAAATGCAAAGTCTTGCTCCCTACCTCAGACTTACTTAATCAAAACCTCCAGAGGTGGGAGCCAGCAAGGTGGGTGTCACCAAGCCCTGAGGTTAATTCTGATGCACACTGAGGTTTGAAGACCACTGTGTCTAGGTGCTCCCTGGGGTCACCCGCACTCTGATTCCAGCTGGACCTGTGAAAACCAAACTAGCTTCCAGAGTTTTCTAACGAGGCCATTACTTACATGAAGCCATAGACTGCAGGGATGAAATCCCAGGAGCTGAGAAGGAAGAAGGAGAGGCAAATGATTACCACGAGGCTTCCCACATACATCATGGCATACTCCCAAGAGAAGATCCAGAAGGCTTTGCTCCTCACTTTCACGGGTATATACTGCCTCTAGGAGAGAAGGCAAAACAGCACATTCAGGCAGGTCAAGATTAGAGGGCAGTTACCAGCTTAAACTACAAGATCTCTCCGGCAAAACACTGGAAATAAAAAAGCTGAAAATTAAAGGACTGAAAAGATACACTACATAAACACTAAAAGAAAACTAGTTTGGTTATACTATTAATAGATAAAATAAACTGCAATGTAAAAAGTAATACAGAGGTGAAGATGCTCCGTAATGATAAAAGACTCAAGTCATCAGAAAGATAGAACAATTCTAAACTTATATGTACCTAATAACACAGTCTCAAAATATATGAAACAGACATGGACAGATTTACAAAGAAAAAACAGACAAATCCATCATCAGTAGATAACTGAATAGATCAAATAGACAAAAATCAGTAACCAAGAAGCACATATAAGTAGCAGAATTAATAAATATGATCTCATAAGAGCTTATAAAATATACTTATATAGGACAGTATATGTAATAACTGAAGAATTCACATTCATTTTAAGCATTTGGGGGCATATATAAAAATTTACCACTTCCCTGGCTGGTGTAGCTCAGTGGATTGAGCATGGGCTAGGAACCAAAGGGTTGCCAGTTAGATTCCCAGTCAGGGCACATTCCTGAGTTGCAGGCCAGGTCCCCAGTAGGGGTGCGTGAGAGGCAACCACACATTGATGTTTCTCTCCCTCTCTTTCTCCTTCCTTTCCCCTCTCTCTAAAAAAAAAATAATTAATAAAATCTTTTAAAAAATTACCACATACTTAAATCAGGCCATAAAGCAATTATCAACAAATTTCAAGGAATCTTTATCATACAGACACAATTCTGTGATCACAATGCAATTAATCAAAAGTATTAATAAAAAGATAATCTAAAAATACCTTTGAAAAATTCTAACCCCGAGACTTCCGGCCAAGATGGAGGCGTAGGCAGACGCACTGTGCCTCTTCTCACAACCAAAATTAAGGACAACAAAGATTTAGAAACAAGAAAACAACCAGAACTCAGAAAATCAAACTGTTTGGAAGTCCAACAACGATCCATCCAGACCAGTAAGAGGGGCGGAGTCGCGGCAGGAAAAAGCGGAGGTGCGGACGGGCACGCAGGCAGCAGCAGCTGGCAGCCGCCGGTTGCACAGGCGGTGACGAGCAGACCCCGGGCACGGGGCGGCAACTGTGCAGAACCAGTGAGGCCGCACAAGGCAGCTGGCTGACCGGGTGGTCCCACATTCACGCGCAGATAATCCAGGCAAAGGGGAACCGGTGAAAGGAACTGGAATCTGAGAGTGAGTAAAGCAACCGCCATTATCTCCTCTCGGACCCCGTCCACTACAGCGTCACTACCCAGTGACTGGGCTGTCCCGCCCTGGGGAACACCTGAGGCTCCACCCCTCACTACGTAACAGCCGCAACTAGACAAAACAAACAAACAAACAAACAAAAAAACCCAGAAATGAAAATGGCTCAAACCAGAGAACAAATCAAAGCCCCAGAGCCAATTTATCTAAGCGATGAAGAGATTGCCAACCTATCAGATGCACAATTCAAAACCCTGGTAATCAGGATGCTTACAGAATTGGTTGATTTTGCTCACAAATTAGATGAAAAAATGAAGGCTACAA
>PVKU01013689.1:0-27316 GCA_004027475.1 Anoura caudifer
TGCTCAAGGGGGATTTATTCCTAGGATGCAAGGTTGGTACAATATCTTCAAATCAATATGTGGTATAACACATAAAAATGAAAGATAAAAAATATTTGATCATATCAATAGATGTAGAAAGAGCATTTGATGAAATCTGGCATCCATTTATGATAATAAACTCTCAGCAAAGTGGGAATAGAGGGAACATACCTGTACATAATAAAGGCCACAATATCACACAATACATTACAAACCTACAGCCAAGGTAATACAAATGGGCAAAATCTCCAAGCGTTTCCCTTCAGATAGGGAAAAAGGCAGGAATGTCCACTTTCACCATTGTTGTTCAACATAGTAGTGGAAGTCCTAGCCACAGGACAAAACTAAAGGTACTCAAATTGGAAAAGAAGAAGTAAAAGTGTTATTATTTGCAGATGCCATGATACTGTACAGACAGAACCCTAACTATTCCACCTAGAAACTACAGAAACTGATAAATGGATTTAGCAAATTAGCAGGACACAAGATTAATATCCAAAGTCAGTTGCATTTTTACCCGCTACTTTTGTAGTGTTGTGTTCCCATTTTCATGCATGCCAATGTATCTTTTTTTAAAAACATTTTATTTATTTATCTTTAGAGGGGAAGGGAAGGAGAGAGGGAGAGAAACATCAGTGTATGGTTGCTTCTCATGCGTCCCCTGCCGGGGACTGGCCTGCAACCCAGGCGGGACTGGCCTGCAACCCAGGCATGTGCCTTGACTGGGAATGGAACTGTGATCCTTTGGTTCACAGGCCTGCACTCAATCCACTGAGCTACACCAGCCAGGGCCCAATGTATCTTTTGATTTCTTCCTTGATTTCATTGTCAACTCATTCATAGTTTAATAACATGTTATTTAGCCTCCATGTGTTTGTGTCTTTTTAGTTTATTTCTTGTGATAGATTTCTCATATTATAACATTATGGGCAGAGAAGATGCTTGATATGATTTCAATCTTCTTAAATTTATTGAGACTTGTTTTGTGCCCTAACATGTGGTCTATCCTAGAAAACATTCCATGTGCACTAGAAAAAATTGTGTATTCTGCTGCTGCTTAGGGGTGAAATGCTGTGAAGATATCAACTACGTCCATCTAATCTAGTGTGTCATTTAAAGCCTCTGTCTCCTTGTTGATTTTCTGTGTGGAAGAAATATCCCCTATGGGGACTGTGTTACAGTTGATCTTTCCCTTTATGTCCATCAAGATTTGCTATATATATTTAGGTACTCCTATGTTGGGTGCATAGATGTTTACAAGAGTTATAGCTACTTATTGGTTTAATCCCGTTATCATTATGCAGTGTTCTTCTCTGTCTCTTATTATAGTCTTTATTTTAAAGTCCATTTTGTCAGATGTAAGTATTTCTCCCCAGCATTTTTTAAAAATTTCTATTTGAATGAAATATCTTTTTCCATCCCTTTACTTTTATTCTGAGTGTATCTTTCAATCTGGGATGGGTCTCTTGGAAGCAGAATCTATATGGTTCTATTTCTGCTGCCATTCAACTACTCTATGTATTTTGATTGGAGAATTTAAGCCATGTACATTTAAAGTGATTATTGGCTAGTGGGGGATGGTAGCACCATAATATATGTGACATAAGATGGTTTCACTTTGGGTGGTGGGTACACATTACAATATATCAATCTTCTATCATAGAAATGTACCCTTGAAACCCAGATGATCCTATTAACAATGTTACTCCAATAAATTTAATAAAATTTTAAAATAAAATGATTATTAATATGCATATGCTTCTTGCCATTTTTTAAAACTATGGGGTTTTTTTTTGACTTCTTAAAAATGACCCTTTAACATTTCCTGTAATACTGGTTTGCTGCTCATGAACTCCTTTAGCTTTTACTTGTCTGGGAAGCCCTTTATTTCTCCTTCAATTTTAAATGATAGCCTACTGCATAAAGTAGTCTTGGTTACAGTTCCTTGCTTTTCATTACTTTGAATATTTCACACCAACCTCTTTTGACCTGAAATGTTTCTGTTGAGAAATCTGCTGACAGCCTTATGGAAGCTCCTGTGTAGGTAACAGCTGCCTTTCTCTTGCTGCTTTTATGATTCTTTCTTTGTCTTTAACCCTTGCCATTTTAATTTTGGTGTGTCTTTGTGTGGGCCTCTTTAGGGTTCATTTTTTTGGGACTCTCTGCACTTTCTGGACTTGTGTGGTTTTTTTTTCCTTCCTTAGATTAGGGAAGTTTTCAGTCATTACTTTTCAAATAGATTCTCAATCCCTTGCTCTTTCTCTTTTCCTTCTGGTACCCCTATTATGCAGGTATTGTTACACTTTATGTTGTCCCAAAAGTCCCTTAAACGATCCTCATTTTTTTTTAATTTGTTTTTCTTTTTGCTGCTCTAACTGGGTGTTTTCTGCTACTTTGTCTTCCAAATTGCTTATTTGATCCTCAGTTTCATCCAACCTACTGTTTGTTCTTCCAATTTATTCTTCATTTCAGATATTGTATTCTTCATTTCTAATGGTTTTTTCTTTATGGTTTCTATGTTATTTCTTATGCTTGCTATCTCATTGTTGAAGTTCTCCCTAAGTTTTTAGAATATCCTTATAATCATTTTTTGAATTCTATAGCTGGTAAATATCTTGCCTATATTTATTTAGCTATTTTTTTTTTTGAGATTTCTCCTGTTCTTTCATTTGAGGCATGTTTCTTTATCTTTCCATTTTGGCTGTCTCTTTGTGTTTGTTTCTATATATTAGATAGATATGCTATGTCTTTCAGTCTTACTAGGGTGACCTTATGTAGTATGTGTCCTTTGGGACCCAGTGGTGCAATCTATTTAATCACCTAAGCTGGGTGCTCCAGGAGTGCCCCTTGTGTGGTCCTTCTGTTGTAATTGAGTTTTGATTGCTATTGGCCAGTTCATGCATAGGATCAACCTTCAAGCTGGCTGAATATGAGGACTAACCTTGACCATAGTGCATGAGCTGCTGTGCAGGTGCTGACTACGGTAAGTAGAATTCACCTAAGCAGTGTCCAGTGCCTGCCAAGACCTTCCTTTGGATATGCCACTTGTGATGCTTATTGGATGCTCCTCTGATACTGTCTGAATCTGGTTATTGTGAGTATGTTCTAGGATCTCTTAGGATGGACTCTGGTACATGTCAATGTCAGTCATCTGAAACAAAGGCTTTTATTCTGTTTATTTTACCTTGTTTTTTTATTACACTTCATTCAATGTGCTTAATAGCTATTTCTAGAATATTCTAGTGGACTCTCATAGAAGAAACTTAATTATTCTCAAAAAGGATAGTTCTTTATATGTGTGAAATGAAAAATTCTGTCTCTCTAATTCATTTCCACTCCAGATTTAAAAGAGTTTCTTCAATAATTCCTTTTATTTTATGTGTAAGCCCTGTAAAGTTCCATTTTTTAGAAGGCTCCTAGGTAGTCCTATGTAGAAGAACTCTTAACCAAAATAAGACAAACATTGGCTGATTACTCTTATAATCAGTCTATGTAATATTTAATTCAAGCATGTAATTAAAATAATAAGTATAATAACATAGACAGGTTCAAGTGATACCCAAATTGGGAAATATGCAATACAACTCAGAGTACCATTAGTTAATCAAGAGATTTCACCAAAATAAAATTGGTTCAGGGACCTTTGACAAAAATGTTTTCCAGAATCACCATTAGTGTCTCAAGGACTTATGATGGGATTACTTTCAGATAAACTCATTGTAAATTGAAAATACTGTTAAGAAGAAAATGTATTCAATATACCTAACCTATTAAATGGTCATAGCTTAGCCTAGCCTACTTTAAACATGCTCAGAACACTTACATTAGCCTAGAGTTGGGAAAAATTTTCTAATACAACAAACACATTGTGGAATAATGGTTGCTCACCTCATGATTGCATGGCTAACTGGAAACTGTGTTCTCACTGTCACTTTCCAGCAGCTTGGAAGTATCATAGAACATATGGCTAGCCCAGAAAAAAATCAAAATTTAAAATTTGAAGTACAGTGTCCATTGAATGTGTATTGCTTTCATACCATCATAAAGTCCAAAATTCACAGCTTGAACCATTGTAAACTTGGGACCTCCTGTAGACTGAAATCCATTTTGCAGTTGAATTCCTTACCAGGCTGTTGCTTATTTTCCTTATTTCCCACTTTTGCTGGGTCTTCTACTGCTATTTGTATCCTTTATATGTGTCCTTCAAATCTTCATCAGTTATGCTATATGAGACCCTAAGAAGAGTAGTTTAATGAGGCACAGCTTTATTTTTCTCACATGTTACAAGATGAGGCTTTTCATCTTTGCTTAACCCTTCTTGTTTTACTGCACTTGGATCTAGTAATCCCATTCCAAACAGCTCACCTGGTGAAGCTGACCTGGAAATCTTTTATGATGTTGCCTCTTATGCTTGCCCTTCCATCTTCTTTCCATCACATTACTCCTTAACTATTGGTATAATCATCAAAACTCTAGCCTCATTTCCATCCAGCATCAGATATTAATCCCTGCGGGCATCATATTCAGCCCTTTGAAATGCGTGATAATGTTACCACCTCTGGTTTGACAGTTTGTCCATACTTATGAGCCAGGCTCCCTAGTTATGTTGAGATCAACTTAGACACAGTAAAGCCCAGATATGAAAATCTCAGACTGTTGAATGAGAAAAACTTGAATTTGCAGAATGGTTCCACAATATTCTACCTGCACAATACTAGGGTTGTTTTGAGCATTAAAGGAGATAATGAAGAAGGGTTTGATCCCTGATAAACTTGTATAGTGCTTAGGTGTGAAGCACAAGTCTAAGAAGTTTATATGTGTTATCTTGTTTAATGCTCACATCAATCCCAGGAGCTAAGTACTAGTAGTTCTATTTTGTAGATAATCTGAGTCATTAAGTATTTTAAAGGCTCAGTCAGTAATATAGCTATATAGTTTTATATTAGGTTGACCAAAAAGTTTGTTTTTACCCATAAGATGGCTCTAGTAGTGCTTAGTTGTTTTTAACTTCATTTAAACAATTTTGTTAGATTGTATTGTGAGAGGAGTCATATCAGTGTGCATTTAAAAAAGACATCAAAATTGGTGAATTTTTGTTGCCATTTAAATATTGAAGGTGGAAGAAAATAAGTAACATTTTCCACATATTGTACTTTATTATTTCAAGAAAGGTAAAAACACAACTGAAACGCATAAAAAAAAATGTGCAGCGTATAGAGAAGGTACTGTGACTGATCAAACATGTCAAAAGTGATTTGTGAAGTTTTGCGCCAGAGATTTCTCACTAGATGATGCTCCATAGTCCAGTAGACCAGTTGAAGTTGATAGCAATCAAATTGGATGTTAATTGAGAACAATCAACATTATATCTTGCAGAAGATAGCCAGCATACTCAAAATATCCAAATCAATAAAGTTATTAGTGAAAATTTAAAATGTGTCTTTTATTTTATGGAAAAAGCCATACAGATTTTTTGGCCAACCCAATAGCTGTAAGTGCCCCAAGACTTAAACACAAGTTGGCTAGTTCCAGAGTTTTCCCTGCTGACCACTATGGTGTACCATCTCTATATTGGTAGCTGTTACTATGGGTGTTATTGCCCTTAGCTGCATAACCTTGACAGAAGGGAGATGCAAAAAGACTGATGCTTCCTTTTTTGCATGAGGTCATTCTTTTCTCTTAGTTTTTCCATCAACTTACACACCCCTTTCACCTCTCCTGCGTAGATGATAAATCATAGACACTTCCTTCTGCCTTGCCACTCATGCCCAACTCTTGTCTTCACCCTTCCTCACTAGGAACTTTCTATGCTACTCTATGCCAGGTTCCATGTGGTTCTGAACTCTTCCTAATTCTCACTGTTCACTTATGGACTACCTTAGTTTGTCATCAGCCTTTCCTACCTGAACTAGACACCATATGAATGACCATAGTACATTCTCATGAGAGTAGTTACCTCCTATGATCTGGATGTTATACTTCTCTTTATATTTCCCTAAAGAGTCTTGACTTCCTTAGAAGCACAGTGGAAAAAATAGAGATGATATTTGGAGATCAGGGTTGAGGATGAATTATAATTTTAAATAGATGGTCAAGGTGCCTCACTGAACCAGCATCATGTGAACAAAGACTTGAAGAAAGTGAAAAGTGAGCTGATCTCTCATGGTTGATATTAATTACATATCTATTCTCCATTTTTTACATAGGCTCTTATGATCTGGATCAATTTAGAAAAAGAGTGTCACATTTTATCCCTCCAATTTTCCATTAACAACCCCCAGCCTTCTCTCACCTTCTTTTAGTCAGGGACACAGAGTAAAGCTGTAATTCAATTCTCTTTCTCTTCCTTCCTTCTTTCCTTCCTTCCTTCCTTCCTTCCTTCCTTCCTTCCTTCCTTCCTCCCTCCCTCCCTCCCTCCCTTCTTCTTCTTCTTCTCTCTCTTTATTTGTAGAGAGAGGGGAAGGGAAGGAGAAGGAAAGAAACATCAGTGTGTGATTGCCTCTTGCATACCCCCTACTGGGGATCTGGCCCACAACCCAGGCATGTGCTCTGACTGGGAATTGAACAGGCAACCCTTTGGTTCACAGGCCTGCACTCAATCCACTGAGTTAACACCAACCAGGGCCTGTATCCAATTCTTAATTTAAGCTGTCAGATAATTTCCTTATCACATAGTAGGCACTTCACAAATATTTATTAAATGAATCAATAAATGAACAAAGGCCACTAGCTCATAATAGAATGTGGTAACTATTAACTGATTTTGAAGACTCCAGGAATATATTCCCTTGAATAGGATCCTTTGAAGAAGCACTTATGCAACACCTGAAGGTAGATCAGAGAAATAGTAGGTGGTGGATTTGAAATTTAGGGTTGAAGCTCTCCCTATGCAGTGCTTTAAGAATTGCCTTTAGTTAGGGGTTCATAGCTCACTCCATGAACTACCCCTGAACTTGAGAACTGGGCACTCATTGATTCTGTGAGACCAGGAAGTGGGAAAGTCAACCTTGAGGTATTTTTCCATTTAGCTTTTAATCTTCCAAGTGAGCTTTCCTGCCATTTACCCAAAGCAAACAGCAAGCAATTTTTCCCAGGCTCCCACATCTTGGGCAGGCTAAATGCAAAAGGCCCTTGCCAAAAGTCCCTGCACCGAGAGTGTTGTTTGTAAAAAAAGAAAACAGAAATTCGCAAACCATGGAATTCTGACATCACATGTAGGAAAACTTTCTAGGACAATTTTTCCTTGGCTTGAAATATGCAATTTCTGGAAATCAATGTAATCTATGTGTGTGAACATAGGTGCTGAGCAAAAGAAACTTAGAAGATGGGTGAACTTATAGTTTATTGTCCCACGTGGAACACTTTTGACAGTAAAAGGGTCTCTATTAATCAACACATTAGGAAAACAGGCATAAACCAAGACTTTCTCAGACAAATCAGAATATATGGTGACTTTTTTATAGAAGAAAAGTACTGTGAAAAAAAGTGTACAGAGAAGTATAGGTAAAATTTAATATTTTCCTTCCTTCCTGTGCATTTTACATACCTTTGATGCTGCCATCCTAACCATAGAATCACCAAATCATAGAATTTTGAGGCTCAGATTGGGCTTTCATATCATTTGTGTCCTTATACTTGAAAAATTGTCCGTAGACTGGCAGCATTGGCATCATTTGGAAACTGGTTAGAAATGTAGAACCTCAGGCTCCACTCAGACCTATTGCATCAGAATCTGCATTTTAACAAGATCCATACAAGGAAATTCATATGCATATGAAAGTTTGAGGAACACCAACTTAAGCCATTAACAAATACAGTAGGTTCTCAAATAATGTCATTTTTGTTCGCCATTGTGTCATTATAACATTGGTGAGATGCCATAGGAACTTAACTCTTATTTATATTCATTAGCCTATGGTAAAATAGATTTTTATATGTTGTTTCATTTAAGATCTATTGAAATAGACTTCACAAAGTCTATTGATGGCATTAAGTGAGGACTTCTGTAAAGAAGCTGAGGCTCAGGAAAGGTAAAAAGACTCATCTAAATCCACTATCTATGGCTAGGGAAATTTCTCAAATCTTTTTGCCAAGGTAGTTTTCCTTCCAATAATCAATGGTCTTTCCTGTCTAAAAAGCCCAGATTCTAGGAGAGTAGACTGAATTCTAGTCCCAGTTTCACCTCAAATTTAGAGAAGTGACTTCATTGTTTCCTCATCAGTAAAATGAGGAAATTTGACTGTATTGGCCACTAAGTTTCCCTTCAACTTCTAAAGATTCACAATTCTATGAACTGCCAAATATCTGAAAAACCTGAAGCTAAATAAGAAGAGTTACAAAAACCTTGATTTAGGACAAGTGTCTTGATTAATTCCTCTCATGAGGAAGACCTGTTGTTAGTGGTGAGGAACCAGAGGGCATTTCAGGAGGTAGAACGACAAAAGTAGCTGTTTGATTGGAGGAAATATGTTTGGAGACAATGGAGAGAGGTGGTATGATATGTTAAAGAGATGGAAAAAACATATAAGGTATCTTTAAGCATGTTCATAGTAAATGTAGATAATGACAAACAAAATAACCACTAAGTTAATAAAGTTTTTCCTCAATTGGAGGTAGTTTATACATTCACTGCTTCTGAGACTTCCCCTTCTCAACCTTGGGCCTCTAAACTATAGGCAGTATGATGGTTAATTTTATGTGTGAACTTGGCTAAGCCATAGAGTTTGGTCAAACACTAATATATAACTATTGCTATGAAAGTATTTTTTAAGAAGTGATTAACATTTATAATAATAGACATTACACATAACAGAATGTCCTCAGTGATGTGGGTGGATCCCTTTGAATCCATGGAAGACCTCAAGAGCAAAGGCTGAGGTTTCCTGAAGAAGGAATTTTGCCTCAAGTCTACAATATAGAAACCCTACCTGAGTTTCCTGTCTGTGGGACTGCCCCATTGATTTTGGATTCAAGGATCAACATCAACTCCTAGCTGAATTTCTAGCCCACCAGCAGCCTGTCTCACCAATTTCAGATGTGCCAGCCCCATAACTGCATGAGCCAGTTCCTTAGATTAAGTAAATCTCTCTTTCTCTCATCTCTACACACACACACACACACACACACACACACACACACACACACACACACACACCCCTATTGTCTTGCTGGTTCTGTTGCTTAGCAGAACTCAGCTTAATATAGTCAGTATTCCCAGATTTCTCTCAACACTTATTTAACCAGAAGTTAATTGGCAGACTTTGGGTCTTTTTGCTAAGTGTGAAAACTGCAAAAATCTCTGTTCCCAAGTTCTCCACCTGAAGGGGCAGGGTTCATTTCTGATTAATCAACTTATCCTCAATACCTAAGACTGTGCCTGGCACAGAGGTGGAGGAGGTACTCAGTAAACATTTGTGGGTGAATTTACCTGATGGTAATACTTACCTGTGCAAGGTCAGGTTTAGGCTACATTGTCAATTGACTAATACTTTTGCAAGTAAACAAGAAACTATTTACAATGACCTTAAAGAAAGTCATTTTGTATAGACAGAGGTGAATTGAAAATCTATATAGTCTCTTAGGAAATTTGGAATTTTTGAGGGTTTGGTAGAGGGAAATGGAATACCCAACTTTCCTCTTGATATCAATGTACCATAATAGTTAAGGACACAAACACTGTTGCTAGAACATCTGGGTTCTAATCCCAGCCATTTGGTATCTGTGTGACCTTGAGAAGTTTACTTAAACTCTCTTAATCTCAGTTTATCCACATGAAAAATAGAAATAAAAATGTGCTACCTCAATGGTTGAGTTAATACAAATAAAATACAGACAGTCCCTGACTTAGGCTGGTTCAACTTATGATTTTTCTACTTTATGATGGTCCAAAATGATACTCATCAGTAGAAACCAAACTTTGAATTTTGAGTTTTGATCTTTTCCTGGGCTAACAACATGAGGTAAGATACTCTGCTGTGGTGCTGGGCAAAGGCACTGACATGAGTATGCCCAGTTGTAGGCTAATGTAATTGTTCTGAGCATGTTTAAGGTGTGATGTTTGGTAAGTTAGGTATATTCAACTCACTTTTGACTTACAATATTTTCAAATTACAGTGGATTTATCAGGATGTAACCCCATCAAAAGTTGAAGATCGTTTATACTCAAAATAGTGCCTGGTATCTAGTAAGTACAGTAAAGGTGTTGGCTGCCGTTACTATCATCCTCTTTCATTTGGTGATGAACACTCATTGTCTGCAACTGTACTGAGAGCTAGACATTTAAAAAGTAAAGCAAAAAGGCAACCTGTGAAGAGATCAGTCAGAGAAAATATTTAAAAATGATGTGGTAAATGTGCAAAAAGGTAGTGTTTGGGAACACAGAAGGCAGCTAATTATCTAAACCAAATAGCCCATGAGGGCTTTATGGAAGAGGTGAAATTTAAACTAAATTTTGAAAAATGAGTAGGAGTTCACAAGACAGAGCAGTGGAAAAGGCATGTCTGGGTGAGGAGGTAACATATACACAAGCATATGACATGGTTTGGGAAATGATGAATGTGTTTTGAACCAGAGCAATGTCTAAGAAGTATTCAGTAGTTAAGAGACAAGTGGGTCTACAGCTTCAGAGGAGGGAAAGGCTGGAGGATTAATCTGGAAGTCATAATGTCAGAAAAGTTGTCACAGCAGCTCTGAGCTGTGCATAAGAATGAGCACATGAGTGGGAAAATATGAGGGTCATCGAGGACCATGGTGTTTAAGGAGCAGGTGGGGGTGACACACTTACCACAGAAAAATCAAAGAGGTACAGCGGAAACACAGAAGAGAATGGTGTGGCGGAAGCTGAGAGAGAGGAGCATTCCAAGAGGGAAAGCATGCTAATTTCTTCTTGTCACTATAATTTTGCTATTTATGTAAATAGAATTTATTAAAATAAATGGTCTTTTCCTTCCCTTAGTATATTGTTTTAAAGGGTCATCTATGTTGCCGCATGTGCCAGTACTTCATTCTTTCTCTGTGTGGTTGAATAATTTTCCATTGGGTGGATATTGTGCATTTTGTTTATCCACTCATTATTTGATGGTCATGACTGTTGTTTCCACTTTTTGGGTGTTATGAATAATGCTGCTATGGATATTCATACACAGGTTTTTGCATGAACATATTCTTTAATTCTTTTGGGTCCAACAATTGGAAATTACCTAAATAATACAATAAAATTCTATGTAACCATCAAAAATAATGGTATAGAGTTGTATATGCTCATATGAACCAAAGAGTTAAATGAAACTACAAGGCACATTACAGTGTGTATTGAATAAATACATTTTGTAATTAAAAGCAAACAAATAAATGAATGAATAAGAAAAAATAATAAAGGGGATGACAGGAGGAAAATGATCGTTTCAAGTCTTCCCTTCTTTCCAAAAGCAAGCACCAATACGCAGGAGCCTTGAAAACAGTCAAAAGGGGGATGTACCCATTTGCTGTGTTAAAAAACAAACAATAGCTAAAACAACCTCACCAATCACACAACTTTAAGGTAATCTTATTTCACATCTTTGGGGAGTTTTCCATGAATGTATAATTAAGATAATTGCCAATAACTATGTGAATTTGGTCAAAGTAGGAAGTATTTGCTGCTCTAGAACTTCTGTGGGCACAATTTAAAACTAAAAAAAAGGAAAATATCTTTTAATGCTCTTGAAGAATTTCCAGTGCTTTCAGTCCCAGGATACCATCCAAAAAATTGTCATAAATCTTAGTTTGTCCCTGTAGAGCCATCTGTTCCTAGGGGAGCTCTCCCATTTACCTGACTTTGTTTTGTTTTGTGGAAATCTCTCCCAAATAAATGCTGCTGTAGTCTGTAACATCAGTGGCCTCAACTGCACCTTGTTCCCTAGGGCTCACACCTCCGAGGGGACGTCCTGTCCCCTAGAATCTGGATTGCCCTGTGACTCACCAATGGAGTGTGGCCACCAAGGAAGCAGTGCTGTGACAGTTTTTTGCCTAACCCTTAAATCCTGGCAGCTTCTGCCTTTGTGCTCCCAGGAAACTTAAATCACGAAGAGTCTGGCTATCCTGCTGCAGAGACCACGTGGAGAGGCCGCAAAGAGAGGCTGCATGAAGAGGTGAAGAGGCCCTGAGCCATCTGTTATCCAGTGTCCCCCTTGCCCTAGTGGTTAAATATAGCCATGTAAGTGGCCACTGAAAAGACCAGCAGGGGAGGTACCCAGCTAAACCCAACCCAGTTACTGAATCCTAATAAAAAAAATTAGTTATTGTGTCATAGGCCACAAAGTTTGGGGATAGTTTGCTATACAGCCATAACCAAAACAAATAATTGTGTCTTTTTCCTGATAAAGAAACGTGTAAAAAATTTTGAAGAAATTTAAATGACCTTACCTCAAAGGGATAAGAACAAACTTTTTCATGTTTCAGTTAGCCCTTTCATAATCAACTCTTTCATATCACAAGTAGAAAGACTGAGACTGTTGAAAATCAAGTGAAGCAGTGAGCTTACAGGAATTTGTTTCCTTCAGCCCACATAAATTCATGAGAGCTGAGTCCCCTTTCTGTTAAAGCTGTTGATCTCAAATTTTTCTCTCTGCTGTTTTCATGTACTTGCTTGCTGAGAAATATATTCAAATGCATGTTCATTCCCTAGAAAATTCCATTGCCTACCCTTTCAGCTTTAATATGCCCCTGGAACCTACTCTCCACAGCATCTTCTCTCATTTTCTTTGTACTTGTTCCGTCCTGAGGGCCACCAACAGCTCCTGTTTCTGTTGAACACTGATTGTCAAAGTGTAGATCCCAGGCAAGCAGTGACAACATCACCTGAAATTTATTAGAAATGCAAATTTTGGGCTCTACTTCATACTCACTGTAGCAGAAACTCTGGAGATGGGGCATTTGGTTTGTTTTGACGAGCCCTCCAGATGATTTCTAATGTGCACTGAAGTTTGAAAACCACTGTCCCAGATCAGAGATCTGCATCCTTTTTTCTATAAAGGGCTAAGATAGCAAATAGTTCAGGATTTTGAAGCCAAATGGACTCTGTTGCAAGTATTCAACTCTGCTGTTGTAACGTGAAAACACTCCAGACAGCACATTAATGAATGCATGCAGCTGTATTCTAATAAAATATTACTTACGGGTACTAATATCAACATTTGGATTTCATAAGATGTTCATTTGTCACAACATATTATTTTTCAACCATTTAAAATTGTGAGAATTATCCTCAGTTTGAGGGCTACATGAAAGCAGACAGTGGACTGAGAATGGCCCTCAGGTGGTAATTTTTGCAAACCCTTGCCTGGAACATCTCTGGTTTGCTCTCACACATTTTGTTGAAGTATCCATCTTCAGTTGAACAATGTTTCTTTTTGAGACCTTCAGATGACCTGTCATGCTCTCCAGGCCATTAACCTTACCTGAGGCCATGTCTTGAGGAAATGGCTCCATTTGGGACCCTGCATTTAGGAGAATTGTCAGTATGTAGCCCCCTAGCCAGGACCCTCCATCTCCTTCTGGAGAACCAACTCCACCTCAGGTCAGTCTTGATGGCAGTGGATTCAGAGACCAGTTTACTCCCCAAGACCAGCAGTGTAGTCCATGCTGAGCTGGGCTGTCATTACCCCAAACAAACCAGCAGCGTAGGGTGGAGATGGCCCCTCCAGGGTCATCCCGGACAGGGATGAGGTTCTTGGACCAGACCACATTCCCTGGAGCTGTTCACTCAGGACTGAGTGTTCCCTGGGACTGGAATCTGAATTGTTTGCATAATGCTATTCCAAATCACACCTTCCTTCCAGGTGGTCCAGAGAAGACTAGTGTGTCTTGGCACAGTTGGGAGAGAAAGCACAGGGAACACTGGTCTGCGAAGGTAGCAAGCATTAGAATCTCCTAATTTTAAAAGAAAAAGATAACACTGAGTCCTACTGCTCTCATGGGATGCAGACATGTTCCTCTCCCTTTCCCTTCCCCTCACGGGATAAGCACAGACAGGTTACTGGTGCTGGTGTTTCTGTTCCTGTGCTGCACAGTCACAGGCACCCCCAGGAAACGGCTCCCTCCGTCTCAGCCACCGCTCTGGGAATTGCATTGCCTCCAGGCTCCTGAGGTAGGTGGCAAGCAATTGGAACTTGATTTTTGGTAACAAAAAAAAAAAAAAAGCAAAACATTTCAGGATGTCTTGTTTCTGGCCAAGCCGAGGATTTTATTGTTGCTATTATTATTATAAGTGAAGCAGAAAGGTGTTAAATTGGTGAACTTCTCTTCCTGCTTCGGAATTAGAACAGAATCCTCCTTCGGAATTAGAACAGAATCCTCCTTCTGATAAAGATCAGGAACCCAGTCCATATATCGCAATCAAGCTTCCCCATATGGAGCTGGTCCAGGGGTGGAGCCTGAACAAAGGGGTGACTTTCTAACCAGTGACTGTATCACACTGTGTGAGAGAAAAATAGGGACTGGGTGGTAGAATTGTTAGTACAATTGTCATCAGTAGCAGTTACCATGAATGGGGCACTTGACACAAGAGATATGAAATAGAGATGCAGAGAGATCAGGTACCTTGTTCAATGTCACCCAGTTAAGTACTCAAACTGATTGCAGTTCCAGCTGTAGAATATTTGGCTCCTCTGTCCTTTAATCGCTCCTGGAGATCTCCCAGCACCAACTGACAAGTCATTTTCCTAATATCATCACCTCAGGGTACAAATACCACGTATTGTTCTAAGCACCTTACATAATCAACTCGTCTAACCCCCATCTTTATGTAGTAGACACCATTATTATCCAAATTTACAGAAGAGGCACTTGAAGTACAAAGGGGAATAACTCCTCACACTCAGCTAATGACTTACTTGATTTACTCAGTGGAATCTGAACCCAAGGCCCCGGGTTTAGCAGCTGCTCCCCCCCCTTCACTGCAGGCTCTGGAGCCAGATCAAGGCTTCAAGTCCCTGCTCTGCTGCTTGTTGACTGCATGATCTTTGGAAAGTTATATAATATTTCTTTTTAAAAAAAGATTTTATTTCTTTATTTTTAGACAGGTGGGAAGGAAGGGAGAAAGAGAGGGGGAGAAACATGAATATGAGAGATACATCAACAGGTTACCTCTCATATGCCCCCGACTGGGAACCTGGCCCACAACCCAGAAATGTGTCCTGACCAGGAATTGAACTGGCGATCTTTCGGCTCAAAGACTGGAGCTCAATCCACTGAACCACACCAGCCAGGGCTATAAAATTATGTAATATTTTTGAACCTCAGCTATTACATTTGTAACATGGGCCTAATGTGGTTAATAGTGACAAGTAAGTGAATTAGCCCTTCAAAGCCTACTTGCTAGGTAGGCAACAAATCCTTTAAAAAATGGAGGCTGTTACTTATTAAATTACTGATTTAGAGTCCATCTGGGACACATGGACTTTTAAATCTATTTTAGTAATTTTTTTACTAAAAATATATGTACATTACAGAAAATGCAGTTAGAATAAAGAAGACAACAGTCACATAAGAGATTAGCACAAGAGATTAGCACAATTAAGCAGTAAGACATTAGCACAATTAAGATTTTGGTATATAGTCTTCTGACCTTTTTCTATGCATATGTATATAATACTTTCATAAAATTCAGATAATATTGTACTTAAGTTGTACACTAAATTGTGTATTATGAACACATTTCTACATCATTAAAAATTCTTCTACAATGTCATTTTAAAGTATATATATTTTTCATTGTATGTTTACACTATAATTTTAAAAATCAATTCCCTATTGTTAGTTATACCAGTTGCTTTCAATAATTCCCTAGCATATAATTAAAGCTTTGATGAAAATTCTTTCATAAAGTGGAAGAATACAGCCTTCCACATCATTTGGAATTTAAGCATCATATTTGAGATCTGCATTTGGGTTTCCTTCTGGGCACATATTTACCGTGCAACCTTGAACAAGTTACTCATCCTTTTTGAATTTCAGTTTTCTCATTGGTAAATATGGATAATGATAATAGCCTCCACAAAATGACTGAGAATTAGATTGAGAGACTTCATATACACAACTGCCAGGTCAAATGATATGCATATTTTCAACACACAGGATAAAATTTCTGTATCACCTTCCAGAAAGGTTGAGCTATTTATATTCTTGCCGGCAGTGTAAGACAGTACCAATTTCCTTCAAAACTTGAAAACATTCAGTATTAAAAAAACCTTTGTCAATTTGATTGGCAGAAAATATTTTAGTGTTGTTTTAATTTGCATTTCTGATCCTATGGATTTTTAAATAAAGGTGTACCTCTGTGAGTCATGTGGTACCAATGACTGGGGAAGAGAAGGCTGACCAGTGAATAAAGACTTGGAATGGAGAATAGCAAAGAGTTCTGAAATATACGCTGTTGGGGAGAGACAGGACTTGGAAGAATAACACTTCGAACCCCATAAACTGTGCCACCAGACACCAGATCTCATATTTATAGGCAGTATTTTATACCGGGTTGTCTGGGAATTTGAGGCTGCCAAAATTCAATGATTGGGCACTAAGTCTCAGTTGGAAGACAGACAAAAGAGATGAACACATTTTTCCCAGGCTGGAACACCTCCAAACCCTGCTCCCTGTGTGGTGATGGACCAGTCCCAACAGCATCTGTGCCTGGTACCCACTGTCACAGTCATAGGGTACAGGGGCAGCTGAACAACATGGCCATCGAGTGATGATGCAATGCCTCTGGAAACTGCCAAAGAGAAAGGGCAGACCAACCTACGTCAATTAAGGAGCAGTAAAATTCTGGGAGTTAGACCTTGGCTCTTCTTCATGGCTTTATTCCAGCTCAGAAGAAAATAAATAAGCATGATAGGGAAATGTGGCTGAATTCAGCTTTCATGACCCTATTTCACTAGACCTCTAGGGTGTCACACATCCCCAGATGGACAGTAATGAAAGGTATTTTATACTTTGCAAATTCACCTACAGATTTATTTATTTCCTGAGGTCTTTTGCAGTACACTTGCTATTCTGACCTGAAACCAGGACTGCATTTAGTCACTCAGCCACACTGTGGATGCAAAGGTACAGAAAATATGGCCTTGTCCTAAAGCTGCTCTCGGTGACCCACCTGCAAATAATTCCAATTCAGTGCTTTAAAAACTTGTAAGCACAACATTTCAAAAGATTATATCACTGATAGCAGGTACCAAATAGCTTCTAGTGGCTCACCCTCTCTTAAAGGACAATAGACAATTAGTATAAGGCTAGGTCAGGTACAGTCCTTGGTGGAAAAGGGGCTTTCCTGCTCCGAGAGCCACAAGGAAGCCTGTGGCCTACCTCGACCATGAGTTGCCCATGCTGATCACATTTGGTGTTCATATCGCAGGCCACATGGAGAGCTGTTCTGCCCTGTGCTCCACTGCTCCTCAGACCACCTGCAAGATCCTCTGTCTGGCTCACTGGTGCAGTAACCCTAATAGTCTCATCGTCTGCCTTCTTTCTCCTGGCACAGTCCAGCACCTTTTATATTTTTAGTTTTTATTTTTAATCCTCACCCAAAGATATGTTTACTGATCCTAGAGGGAAAGGGAGAAGAGAAAGAGAGAAAAACAATCAGTTGTCTCTTGTATACGCCCCTACTAAGGACCAAACCCACAACCTAGGAATGTGTCCTGACCAGGAATCAAACCCTCAACCTTTTGGTACTCAGGATGATGCTCTAACTAACTGAGCCACCTGGCCAGACTGATACTCCAGCACCTTTTAAGCACCCACCTTTAGGAAGGAGCCAATAAGGACCCTTAGATGTCGCATTCCTCCTTCCTTACTTTTCTCTATTGCCCTCAAAAAATTTGGGGCCCCCTGCTGACTCTGGGTTTATCCTCTAGCTTCCTAGATCATAGTCCTTGCTTGTCAATTTTGTCTATTTTACCACCTTCTCATTCACCTCCAATAGCTAGTCTATTCTCGTGTCTTTCTGATTTTACCTCCTAAATATCTCCTATGTCTGTTTACCTCTGATCCTCTCTACCTACCAATGTACAATTATCACTCCCCAGGACCCTTGAAACTTTTGGTCTCCGCATTTTTCAGTCTTGCTCTACTTTGATTCACTCTAATCAAGCCTTTGAGAATTTAAAATACTTCAATGGCTTCCCATTGCTTTTAGGGAAATCACAAATCTCTAACCTGCTCTTTTTGACCCTAGTCACTGTGCACATCTTTAGCTTCAACTCATCCCATTATTCCCTGGGTTTCTACCACCTTGGCCATGGCCATCTTTCAGTTTCTCAAATCATCTGTTTCCTTCTTCCTGAGGGCCTCTGCCCTTCTGTTTCTTTCAGTCTGGACCACCTTCCCCAAGCCCCACTGAGGTCCTCTGAATCTTTCAGATCTCCTCCCAGAAGTTAACTTCCTATAGATGTCATTCTTCACCCCTAACTAGATCAGACCCCATACATGTTCTTAGCTCTCCATGTAACTTTTCCTTCATGAGCTTCTGCACCTTTCATAAGTGTATATTTGTGTATTTATTTAAGGTCATAGCCAGTTAGACTCTAATACTGGTGAATAAAGAGATCATGGTGTTCTTACTATTACATATCTAGCACATATTTGGTATATAATAATTGGTAAATTATTTATTAAAATGATGAAGAGATGATTAAACAAAACCAGTTTCCTTTCTTAAGACACCGCAAGATTTTTCCTCAGAAATAGAACATCTATGTATGAGTCTTCCTGGTTTGGTCACATTGGGGTACTTTGGGTAACAGGATCAAGAGGCCATTTACCTTTGGGGTTTCATGAATAGAGGGAACCATCTAGGAATTTTTATTCTTTTATGCCAATTTCATAGGAATCATGGTGATTCAGGGTGAGCATGGTATAGGATAATAAAGCAAATGTATCTAATTAAATTACTTCTCCCCCACCACCTCCTACTCTTGACCTACTCATCAGTCTTTATCTCAAACGTATGCAGGGATCTTGTCAGCATTACAGGAACCTTCTCTTTTTCTTGCTGCTTCCACTCGTTTTATCATTAAATGGGTGTTTCTTTCTTTGTCATTACTTTGATATTTTTGAAGAGTACTGTAGAGTATGTCATTGTGTAGAATGCCCTTCAATTTGTGTTTTTTCCGGTATTTTTTTTAATTAAAATATATTTGATGCAACCAAAGGCATAAATACCTAGGAACAAACCTAACAAAGGATGTGAAGGACTTATATACTGAAAACTACAAAGCATTATTGAAAGAGACTGAAAAAGATAATGAAATGGAAAAATGTTTTGTGTTCTCTGATTGGAACAATCAACATAGTTAAAATGGCCATATTACCCAGAGCAATATATAGGTTTAATGCAATCCCCATCAAAATCCCAATGTCATTTTTTAAAGAAATAGAGCTTTGTATGGAACCATGAATGACCCCAAATAACCAAAGCAATTCAGAAAAAAGGCAAAGCCAAGGTATCACATTACCTGATTTCAAATTATACTACAGAGCTGCAATTATCAAAACAGCATGCTCTTGGCAGAATAGATACACAGGCCATTGGAATAGAATTGAGAGCCTAGAAATAAAGCCACAGGCATATGGGCAGATAATTTTTGACAAAGGAGCCAAAAACACACAATGGAAAAAAGGAAGCCACTTCAGTTAATGGTGCTGGGAGAATTGGAAGACCATAAGCAGAGGACTGAAACTAGATTAGTTTGTCTCCATGTACAAAAATCAATTCAAAGTGGATCAAAGACCTAAATATAAGATCTGACCTGAAACAATAAAGTACATAGAAGGAAACATAGGTACTAAACTTATGGACTTTTTTTTGTAAAGAACATTTTATGAATTTGACCCCAAAGGCAAGGGAAGTAAAAGCAAAATTAAATGAGTGGGGCTGTATGAAACTTAAAAGTTTCTGACACCAAAAGAAACCAACAACAAAACAAAAAAGCAATCAACCAAATGGGAGATGATATTTGCAAGTAACAACTCCAACAAGGGATTGATATCCGAAATATATAAAGAACTCATACAACTCAACACCAAAAAATTGATGAAAAAATGAGCAGAGGACCCACATAAACAGCTCTTCCAAGAAGACATACTAACAGCCATCAGATATATGTAAAGATGTTCAACTTCACTAGCTATTAGGAAAATACCAATCAAAACTACAATGAGACACCCACCACCTCACACCTGTTAGAATGGCTATTATCAATGAGGCAGATAATAACAAGTGTTGGAGAGGTGATCAAGAAAAAGGAACCCTCATTCAGTGATGGTGGAAATGTCGACTGGTACAGCTACTATGGAAAACAGTCTGGTGGCTCCTCAAAAAAATGAGAATAGAATTACCATATGACCCAGCAATCCCTCTTCTAGGTATCTACCCAAAAATTTCAAAAACATGTATTCGCAAAGATATGTGCACCCCAATGTTCATTGCAGCATTATTCATGGTGGCCAAGACATGGAGACGTCCAAAGCATCATTTGATAGGAGACTGGATAAGGAAGATGTGGTACACACATACAAAGAAACGTTATTCAGCCATAAGAAAAGATGAAATACTGCCATTTGTGACAACATGGATGGATCTTGAGGAATTATGTTAAGTGAAGTAAGTCAGTCAGAAAAAGCTAAGAACCATATGATTCCACTCATATGTGGGATATAAAACTGAAAGTCATAGACGTAGAAAACAGTGGGGTGGTTACCAGAGAGAAGCAGTAGCGGGTAGTAAAGTGTAAAGGGGGCCAAATATATGGGGATAGAAGAGGCTATCATAGAAATGTATACCTGAAACCTACATGATCCTACAAACCAATGTCACCCCAATAAATTCAATTTAACATATATTTGACATATAACATAATGTAAGTCAAAGGTGTACAACATGTTGATTTGATACATTTATTTATCACAATATGATTGTCATCATAGCTAGATAAAGGGTATACAGGAACCTCTGTAATATCTTTCCAACTTTCTTATAAATATAAAATTATTACAGCTTTTTAAAAAGGCATATACATGGGTAAGAACTGAGAAAATATCTGTGTAAAAACTACACTATATTTTGTCTATATGGCCCTTATTCTCATCCATTTGTCCTAATCTTACTTAAATTTCTAGGTCCAGCTAAATTTCCATAGAAATAATTGAACCTTTTATTGAATAATTACCATGTTCCATCACTGTACTGAGCACATCACATATATTATTTAATTTTATCCTTAGTCCACAGTGGGGTATATCATTTTCCCTATTTTTCAAAGTTTTGAGACTCAAATAACTCATTTAGTGTCATCTGACCAGCTTCAAACTTAGGTCTGGCTGACTTCAAATGCCATGCAGTTCATCTCACTGTGTTCAGCTGCTTTCAGTTACTGAAGGAAGCACTTCTTGGTGATTCTTTTTCTTACTAACCCATTCTGCCTCTGAATTGCTAAATTTCTTTCAGGTTATGACACTCAGCTCCAGATTTCATTATGTTCTCTGCAAATTTCTTAGGGTTCCATGTAAATTCCTCTTTTCCTCAATTGTCCTTGTGAGTAGAAGAGTGATGACTGCCACCTCTATTCCTCCTTACCCTGAGCTAACTTTGAATAAAAAATATTAGGTCTGTTTCAGGCACTCTTTACAGTTGTTTATACTCCCACATGATGTGGAGTAGTATGTGTGCGGGGGTGGGGGAAGAGCAGGAATTCATCAAAGAAAAAAAATCTACATGGGACAGTTGGTTGAGGGGGTATCCTGCATCCAGTAGTGTGCCCAAGCCTTTGGAAGTATTATGGTAGTTTTGTTCACATTTGCACTCTCCCAAGCAACTAAATAATCATAAAAGGAAGTATTGTTGTCATGGAAAAGGCAAGCATATGCCCCTTTGAAAACAAATAATGTACATCTTGTCAGTGTGATGGCATTCTGCAAAATAGAAAAACATATGTCACTGTGGTGATGTTAAAATAACAAACTACAGACAGTGCTCCCTCCCAAGCAGCTTGGATTTCTTCACTGCAAGTTGCTATAGCTCTTTTCCTTTCTTAATTGTGAGTCTTTATCCTAATTGTCTCACAGATTTGTAGGGAGGCTGTTCAGCCCTATATTAACTTCATTACCATACACCATCACTGGTTCTCCTTGCACATGGCTGTTGGATTTGCTTTGTTTTGTTTTTTTAATTGCATGTTCCACTGCTTAACTACATTTTCTTCATATTCTATCCAAACTCCTACCTTTGCTTCTGGTTATGAAGTCTCTCTCCCAGGTTATTTGGGTTCCAATAATCAGGTTAAGTTGTTCTCTCCAGACATTTTGAATGAGACCTACTCTTCCAAGTATGTTTTCAGAAAAGTAGGTCAAAGTCATAAAGAATAGATTTCCTGAGCAGTGACTTTCTGGTTCATCATTAATCACTTCCTGTGGGGCCAGCTTCCACTCGGAGATGCACAGGACCCACGCCCACAGATAGATTCTTTCATGGGAAATCAGGTTTGCAATATACCTAAGCTGCTTTGAGTATTGCTTTTTGCTAAAACTGCCTCACCCTGGATTGGGATATCAAGTGCATATTGTAACTTCCTAAAATCCTTGCTAAACCTTGCAGGGACCAGTATAACTGGCTCAACCACTTTTCCCCTTTTCATTTGCTAATATCCTTCTTCTGTGATGTGATTAGGGGCATTGGCTCCTTTGTTGTCTGTAAAAGGTAACCACCTATAGTGAACCTGGACATAGTGAGTGAGCACCATCATGTAATGAGACCAGAAACCCAATAAAGGCCTGTCATAGCAGAGGCCAAGTCTTTTGCTCCCCTTGAGAGAAAAGCCATGCTGTCCTTTTTCCTCCACTGGACTCAGTAGTCTGTGTGAATGTTTTATTTCATCCATAATGATGTGGACACTGCTGGCCGGTGTCTGCATCAACTTCTTTGTGAACAATTGAGAAAATATATTTCATGTAAGTCCTGGTAGGTATTAAGATCCTCTGTAAAGTCCTGTGATGATACAGATATTTTTATGACACTGGGGAAAAAACAATGTTTCCATTTTTCAAACCTGAGGTTTCTCCTCTCATTTTAAAGTCTTAATAGCTTCCACTTATACCATTTCAATAAATAATAGGAAATAATTCTGAGGAGTTATTTGCATAATTAGAAGAAAATAAGTGTGCTCTAGTGAGTTAGGGATATAAAAGGGTGTTCTCAGTCCAACAGTGGGCACAGTCTTTTCTCAGAAATAATTTCTACTCTGTGGGTTGGATTTATTAAAGCGGAGGTGTACGGTACAGGGAAAGGTAATGAGTCATACAGACCCTTTAGTTCTAAATTGCTTTTATTGAATTGTGACCCAGTTCTACAAGATGAAAAATCATTTGGCTATAGCCCAGAGTAAAGACATACTCACAATACAAAATAAAGTCTTTAGAGGGTAACCCTAAGCTTGGTATTCATATTGGAAAGCTCAGATAGAGATTTTGACTTGTAATCAATCTAGAATCTTATCTTGGTAGACTGGGCAATTGTCCTACAACTTTTAGAAACAGTAAGCTCAGAAACAAGATAGAATACACTAATTCACTGCCCTTGATTTGGCACAAGGGATTTCAAACAGGGCTTAGATGGGCATGCTGAAGTCCAGCTTCTACATTATGTGATGGAGATCAACAGCTGAATGGTGCCTATCTCCATTAGAAACCAGGCCTTTTGTACCAATGGAAACACCTATGAAGCAGCCAGTACAGCTACTGTGCAAAGAATCCTGTATATATTCTTATTGTGGAGAGATCCTGGTTCACAATAGAGCCTTTCCAATCACCTCCTTACAGACAGAAAGAAGCATAATTCAGTCCTTCAAGAATAACCAGGGACTGGTTAATGCAGGGATGGGACCCCATAGACAAGTATACCTATTTCATTGTACTTGAGAAGCTAATTCCAAGAAGAAATTCTTAATAATTCAAATATAATTCAGGCCAAAACTAAGGATAAGGAAAAAAAAAGGAGCTATGCCAATTCTTCATCCAACCTCTAATTTGACGATGTTCCCTTACTTTACATCAGTGCTCACCTTCATTCATTTATCATTCATTCACTCATCCATTAACCAGGAACCAGAACCTGTGCTGAGTATTGGCATTAGAATGGTAAAACCAGCATGTGAACATGTCACAGGATGAAGAGGGGGTGAGCAGGGGTAGCTTCATTATTGATTCTGCTTCCTCTTGAAGATGTTTTTAAAAAAGAATATCACTCTAGTTGCAGCAGTTTTCTGGGAGTAACTTGTTAACTGAATAAGGAAATGGTATTGTTATTCTAGAGACTCAAGTTCTGTGGTGACACACACTGAACAAGTGCCACAGCAGCCACTTGTACCAAGAGTTGAAGGGTCATTTAACTGAGGGCAATGGCTCTTTGGGAAAGAGTCTTGATAGAAATCTCTTGGTATCAACAATGGGAAGGGGGTCATCTGACTATCTTCAATTTCCAAAAGAAAATCCTGGGGAAATCCATTACAATCCTCTGTGACTGGTAGATGAATAAAAGAGGCAAAAAGCAAGTAAGCAAATCTATGAATGCTCTTTCCAATCAAACAACAAGGTAATTGCCAGATCTCAGAGCTTCTCTTGCTGCTTAACATTCATTTTTGTGTAACAAAGGGAATGAAAAGGCTGACTCTTTGATATGTGTGTAACAGATATTTAGGTGACTCTATTGGATGATGAAAGCCACCAATATGATGATAATCAGGAGACAAAGAAGAGTATGTGCTTTGAATGTAATTTGGCATCTTAAAATTAGTATTTCATTAATTAATTTCTTTGGTGTAAGTGATTTAACATGTGAAATTTATAGAAGAAATGCCAGAAATATAATAAAGTCAAGAGAAATACAGCAAATGACACCCTTGTGATAAGTCCTTCTCAAAATACCATACCCTGTGTTTTTACAAAGTCCTCACCCAAACACATGACGAAAGACAAGACTCCTGTCAACAATTTCTTTTCTAAGTGAAAATGTGGGATTAGAAAAATATGTTCTTTCAACTTTGTGTTTGGTTAAAATATTGACTTAAACTTCAACAGACACCACTCTTCATTTTAGTGAGGTTGAGAACAATGGAAAAATCACAGCCATCTATTCTACAAAATGTTTCAGGAAGTTTCCTAGTAGTTACTTACCCTTGTTTAGGGAAAGCTTCTTCAAACTCTCAGCAAAGTGGAAATAGAGGGAACAAAGCTAAACATAATAAAAGCCATACCTGACAAACCCACTGCCGGCATCATATTCAAAGGCAAAAAATACAAGCATTCCCCTCGAGATAGGGAAGACAGGGATGTCCGTTTTCACCTCTGTTATTCAACATAGTACTAGAAGTGCTAGCCACAGCAATTGGATAAGGAGATGAAATAAAAGGCACCCAAATTGTAAAGGAAGAAGTAAAATGGCCTTTATTTGCAGATGACATGATACTGTAACATAGAGAACCCCAAAGAGTCCACCAAGAAACTACTAGAACTTATAAATGAATTCAGCAAAGTAGCAGGATACAAAATTAAAATCCTGAAACCAGTTGCATTTTCATATGCCAAAAACACACTAACAAAAAGAGAAATTAAGAAAAAAAATCCCATTCACACTTGCTTCAAAAAGAATAAAATACCTAGAAATAAATCTAACCAAGGATGTAAAAGACCTGTAACTGGAAATTAGAAGACACTGAAGAAAGAAATTGGGGAAGATACAAATAAGAGGGGAGAACATACCACAATCTTGGATAGGAAGAATTAACATCATTAAAGTGTCCATACTACCCAAAGCAATCTATAGATTCAATGAAATTCCTATCAAGAGTCCAACGATGTATTTCACAGAGCTTAGAATAAATGTTTCACAAATTTAGATGGAACTACAAAAGGCCATGCATAGCAACAGTGATCCTGAGAAAGAAAAGCAAAGTTGGAGGGATCATACTACCTAATATGAAACTATAATGTAAGTCCATAGCTTTCAAAACAGAATAGTACTGGCATAAAAATAGACACGTATCAACAGAACAGAATACAGATATCAGATAAACCCACATCTTTAGAGTCAATTAATATTCCACAGAGGAAGCAAGCACATACAATAGGATACTTTATTTGATAAATGGTGTTGGGAAAATTGGACAGATAGATGCAGAACAATGAAACTAGACCACCATCTTAAACCACACACAAGAATAAATTAAAAATGGATCAATGACTTAAATTAAATGTTAGACCCCAAACCGTGACTTCTAGGACAAAAATCCTAGAAGAAAACATAGGTAACAAAATCTCAGATATTGCTTGTAGTAATATTTTATTGGATATATCTTCCCAGGCAAAGGAAACAAAATAATAATAAACATGCATACATAAATAAAGCTACATCAAACTAAAAACGTTTTGCATAGCAAAGGAAATCATCAACAAAATAAATAGACAACTCAGAATGGGACAACATTATTCACCGACATATTTTTTAATTATATTTTATTGATTATGCTATTACAGTTGTTCCATTTTCCCCCCTTCATTACCCTCCACCCTGCACACCCCCTCCCACCTACATTCCCCCCTTTAGTTCATGCCCATGTGTCATAAGTTCTTTAGCTTCTACATTTCCCACACTATTCTTGCGCTCCCCCTGTCTATTTTCTACCCACCATCTATGCTACTTGTTCTATGTACCTTGTCCCCCTCTCTCCTCTTCCCACTCCCCTATTGCTAACCCTCCATGTGATCTCCATTTCTGTGTTTCTGCTCCTGTTGTAGTGGTTTGCTTAGTTGGCTTTTGTTTTAGGTCTGGTTGTTAATACCTGTGAGTTTGCTGTCTTTGTACTGTTCATATTTTTTATCTTCTTTTTCTTAGATAAGTCCCTTTAACATTTCATATAATAAGGGCTTGGTGATGATGAACTCCTTTAACTTGACCTTATCTGACAAGCACTTTATCTTCCCTTCCATTCTAAATGATAGCTTTGCTGGATAGAGCAATCTTGGATGTAGGTCTTTGATTTTCATGACTTGGAATACCTCTTTCCAGCCTCTTCCTGCCTGTAAGGTCTCTTTTGAGAAATCCGCTGACAGTCTGATTGGAACTCCTTTGTAGGTGACTGTCCCCTTGTCCCTTGCTGCTTCTAGAATTCTCTCCTTCATTTGAATCTTGGGTAATGTAATTATAATGTGCCTTGGTGTGTTCCTCCTCGGGTCCAACTTCTTTCGGACTCTCTGAGCTTCCTGGACTTCCTGG
>PVKU01013690.1:0-27302 GCA_004027475.1 Anoura caudifer
AATCTCTCCTCTTTCATTTTTGATTGTGTTTATTTGGGTCTTCTCTCTTTTTATCTTGATGAGCCTGCTTAAAGGCTTGTCAATTTTGTTTATCTTTTCAAAGAACCAGCTCCTGGATTCATTGATCCTTAGAATTGTGCTTTTACTCTCTGTGTCATTTAATTCTGCTCTGATCTTGGTTATTTCCTTCTATCTACTTGCTCTGGACTGTCTTTGTTGTTGTTCCTCAAGTTGTTGTAGGTGTAGGGTTAAGTTGTTTGTTTGAAATGTTTCTATCTTTTTTAGGTAGGCCTGTATCGCTATGAAATTCCCTCTCAGGACTGCCTTCGCTGTGTCCCATAAGTTTGGTGTCTTGTGAGTTCATTTTTGTTTGTTTCCAGAAACTTTTTACTTCCTCTCTGATTTCATTCTCATCCCATTTATTGTTTAATAACATGCTATTCAATCTCCATGATTTTGAGGGTTTGGGGTTTTCCCCCTTGGGGTTGATTTCTGGTTTAAGTCCCTTGTGGTTGGAGAAAATGGTTGGTATGACTTCAATTTACTTGAATTTGTTGAGGCTTGCTTTGTGTCCTATCATGTGGTCTATCTTTGAAAATGTTCCATGTGCATTTGAAAAATATGTGTATTTAGTTTCTTTGGGATGAAGGGCTCTGTATATATCAGTTAACTCCATTTCATCTAGAGTATTGTTCAGTGCCACAATGTAGTTATTGATATTTTGTTTGGAAGATCTGTCCATTTTTGACAGTGGGGTGTTAAAATCCCCTACTACAATTGTGTTGCTGTCTATATAGTTCTTGAAGTCCTCTTAAGATTTTCTTTATGTATTTAGGTGCTCCTATGCTGGGTGCATATATATGTACAATGTTTATGTCTACTTGGTGGACATAAACCTTGAGTATTATGAAGTGATCTTCTGGGTCTCTTTGTGGCCCTTCCTTTGAAGTCTATTTTGTTTGATATGAGTATTGCTACCCCGGCTTTTTTTTCCCTGTCCATTTGCTTGGAAAATTTGTTTCCAGCCCTTCACTTTGCGTCTGTGTAGGTCTTTTGTCCTGAGGTGGGTCTCTTGTAGGCAGCATATGTGTGGGTCATGCTTTCTTATCCATTCAACTATTCTATGCCTTTTGATTGGAGCATTTAATCCATTTACGTTTAAGATTAGTATTGATAGGTACTTATTCATTGCCATTTTTGTGCCTGTGTTCCTCCCTCTCTCTCTCTCTCTGTTTTCCTTCCTTTCCTTAAAGCAGTCCCTTTAGTAACTCTCCCAGAACTGGTTTGGTAGAGGCATATTCATTTAGACTTCTTTTGTCTGGGAAGCTCCTTATTTGGCCTTCTATCCTGATTGAAAGCCTTGCTGGTTAAAGTAGTCTTGGTTGCAGGCCTTTGGTTCTCATTACTTGCAGTATGTCTTGCCATTCTCTTCTGGTTTGGAGCGTTTCCATTGAGAAGGCAGCTGCTAACCTAATCAGGGCTTCCTTGTATGTTACTTCCTTTTTCTCCCTTGCTGCCTTTAAGATTCACTCTTTGTCTTGGAATTTTGCCATGTTAATTATGATGTGTCTTGAGGTGGGCCTCTTTGGGTTCCTCTTGATTGGGACTCTGTGTTTCCTGGATTTGTGTGACTTTTTTCTCATCAAATTAGGGAAGTTACCCATCATTACTTTTGCAAATAGGTTTTCTATCCCTTGCTCTTCTTCTTCTCCTTCTGGTGTCCCTATTTTATAGATATTATTACATTTCATATTGTCTTGCATTTCTCTTAATCCCTCTTCATTCTTTCTGAGCCTGTTTCCTTTTTTTGCTCTTTCTGGGTGGTTTTTTTTTCTACTTTGTCCTGCAACTCACTGATCAGATCTTCTGCTTCATTGAGTCTGCTTTTCATTCCTTCCACTGTGTTTTTCAGTTCAGAAATTGTATTCTTCATTTCCTCTTGGCCCTTGTTGATAGTTTCTATTTCCTTTTTCATGTTGATATAGTTTGCAGTGAGTTCATTGTAGCTTCCTTGTAGTTTCTGATAGCTCATTGAAAGCTAATTGAGCTTCCTGACAGCAATTGCTTTGAACTCAAAATCTGATAGTTGAGTTGCTTCCTTTTCATTTAGCATTCTTTCTGGTGCTTTCTCCTTTCCTTTCATTTGGGGATTATTTCTTTGTCTTCCCATTGTTTGTGAGCCTCTTCTTGTTAGCCTCAGTTTCTTAAATTGATCTGTTCTGGCTCCCTGGGTTTATGGTATGATCTTTTGTTCTAGAATACATGCGAGATTCAGTGGTACAGTCTCCTTTGTATATCCTGGTGTTCACAGCTTCCACTGTCTCAGCTGTTGGAATGCCCCCTCTTTGGGACCAACTCTGTTTTTTTTCACTGTTTCACGATATTTTTTTTTTGGTCTCACTCATGGGTATTTAAAAAGAGAAAAGAGGAAGAAAAACTGAAAAAGTAAGAAAAAACAAAGAGGAAGGAAGAAGAGATAGAATTGGAAAGAAAGGAAGAAAGAATAAAACAAGAAAGAAGAAAAGCAGAAGGAGTTGAGGGGTAAGAAAGATAAAAATAATGAAAAAATAATAAAAAATTAACGAACAAAGAAACAAACAAACAAAAACAAAAACCTCTTGCTGTTTTTACACTTGCCAAGCTGGACTTTCTGGTCTTGCTGGCTGCAAAGGCCAAGGGGTAATGGTATTGCTTTTCTCCCTGTTTAGCGCTCAGTTATCTTTGGGCTAGCCTGGCGCCTCTCTACATAGGGCCTCAGGCATATGTTCTGAGCCTCCTGGGGCGCACACACTTTCCCGAATTCATGGGCGTGAGCTTGGGTCTCCCACACCGTGCACTCACTGCAATTTCACAGGAATCACTCCGACTTTCCCTTGGATTGTGCGTACTCCCTGGGTTCACATGCACAGGCTCTGATTCTCTCATGGATCTCTAGCACTCCCCAGGTTCCCAGCATGGGCCACAGGTCTCTGGTCACGCAGTTCTCCCCTTCATGCATGGGTGCCTTCAGCCACAGTTCTCCAGTCATCTGCTATCGTGCATGCTAGTGCCAACGGTTGTGTGCAGTTGTCTCTGATTACACGTGGGCATCTTCAGTTGAGGAGCCGTCTGCTGTCACTTGTGTACCCAGCTCCCTCCGTAGAGCCCTGTAGCAGGCCTGGCATGTGCCGGGCCAGGGCCTCAGCAGCCCTGTTCTCCTCTAATCCCTGGGCTCTTAGTGTTCTGAAGTACTCTCCTTACTGTCCAATTTTTCAATGTCTGCTACAACCTTCGATGTCCTACTTTCAAATATGCTGTGTTTCTGCTGGTTGACCACTCCATTTTTCCTCAGATTGGCCAGTTTCCTCTCCTGTGTGCAGGGGGAAATGGAATCTGTTCCCTCCTATCATACCACCATCTTCCTTTTCCCCACTCATTTGGCATTTTAATTATGATGTATCTTGGAGTGGGCCTCTTTGCATCCATCTTGTTTGGGACTCTCTGTGCTTCCTGGACTTGCATGACTATTTCCTCCACCAAATTAGGGAAGTTTTCTTTCACTATTTTTTTCAAATAGATTTCCAATTTCTTGCTCTTTCTTTTTTCCTTCTGGCACCCCATGATGCTAATGTTTGACCTCTTGAAGTCATACTAGAGGCTGCTTATTCTATCCTCATTTTTTGGATTCTTTTTTCTTCTTGTTCTGATTGGTTGGTTTTTGGTCCCTTATGTTCTGTATCATTGAATTGATTCTTGGTTTCATCCACTCTACTATTGTTTCCCTATAAATTGTTCTTTATTTCAATTAGCGTATTCTGCATTTCTGACTGGCTCTTTTTCAAGCTGCTGAACTTCTCTGAGTTCCTTGAGCATCCTTATAACCAGTGTTTTGAACTCTGCATCTGATAGGTTGCTTATCTCTATTTTGTTTAGTTCCTTTTCTGGACTTTTGATCTGTTCTTTCATTTGGGCCATATTTCTTTGTCTCCTTGTTTTGGCAGCCTCTCTGTGTTTGCTTCTATGTATGAGGTAGAGCTGCTCTGACTCTGTGTCTTTGTAGTGTGGCCTAAGGTAGTAGGTGTCCTGTAAGGCTCAGTGGCACAGCCTCCCCTATCACCCACCTGGGTACTTGAGGTGCACCCTTTGTGTGGGCTGAGTACAGCCTCTTCTTGTAGTTTAACTTTGGCTGCTGTTGGCAGATCAATGGGAGGGATTTATCCAGGCCAGTCAGCAACAAGGATTGGCTGTGACCACTGACCACCAACCTTTACCTGCCATGGAGGATCGGTTCTGCACGGACAGGGTAGTGTTGCTTGGACATGGTCTGTAACTGTCCACTGGGTGTGCTGGCCCTGGTGTTTCTGTGGTGGTGTAGGCCAAAGTCAGCCCCCACCTCTATTTTTACTGGGGCCACCCTGCCTGAGCTTTAAAGCAATCTGAGATGGCTGCCACTTGTGCTGAGCTTGGATATTCTCAGGCGAGGCCAAGCCGTGTCTAGGCTGGGTCCTGCTAGTGTCAGGCCTGGGGCCACTGGGGCCAGCTGTTGCTTGGTTGAGAGGATTTAGGAAGGTATGAAGCCTGAGCCCAGAGCAGCCATTCAAATGAAAAAGTAGTTGGGTGGGCCTATAAGTTGGGTGGGGTAGAATCTCTGGGGAACTCCATGGAGGGTCAAACAGTATTATGCAGGTTGATGGAGTCTCCAATAATACACTCGTTTGCCATCTCTCTGGCTCTGTGGGGGGAGGGTTTGGAAGATGAACAATGGCCTCTGCTCACCTTGATATATGACATTTCATTTCCTCCCTGCATGCCACTGGTATCTTTCAAGCTGGTATACCAGTGCTGGAGCTCAGAGGTAGTGAGTCTGAGTAGGTGAGTCTGTGTGTTCTGTAAGAGGAACTTTAGGGGCTCCTGCAGTTTCTTTCACTGATTCAATGCCCACTGGGTTTTGCAGCAAGAAGTTGTGGTGACTTATCTTCCTGACACTGGAATCCTGGGCTGGGGGGCCTGGTGTGATAATGGGATTCCTAACTCCAGAGATATCCCTCCTGAATTTTTATCCACCACAAGTGGGTATGGAACCAGTGCATTCCAGGTCTGCACACCTCCTACAAGTCTGGAGGGATGTGGTTTCTTTACTTCTGTAGTTGTTAGAGTTCCATTCAACTTGATTTCTGATAGTTCTGAGTGATGTTCTATATTTTAGTTGTAATTTTGATGTGATCATGCAAAGAAACAAGTCATTCTACCTACACTGCCATCTTGACCAAAAGTCCAATTTGAATGCCTTTTATTTATTTTTCTTTTCTGATCACTGTGGCTCAAACTTCCAGTACTATGTAATAGAAGTGGTGAAAGCAGACACCCTTGTCTTCTTCTTCATCTTAAGGGGAAAGTTTTTAGTTTTTGCCCATTGAGTATAAGACTGGCTGTAGGTTTCTCATATATGTCTTTTATTATGTTGAAGTATGCTCCCTGTATTCCCACCTTGCTGACTGTTTTTATCATAAATGGGTGCTGGATTTTTATCAAATGCTTTTGCAGCATCTATTGATATGATCATGTGATTTTTGTCCTTCATTTTGTGTATGTGGTATGTTACATTTATTGATTTGCAAATATTGTACCATCTTTGAATCCTTGAGATGAATCCCCCTGGGTGATGGTGTATGATCTTTTTAATGTATTGCTGAATGCAAATTGCCAATATTTTGTTGAGGATTTTAACATCTATGTTCATCAGAGATATTGGTCTGCAGTTTTCTTTCTTTGTTGTATCTTTACCTGGTTTTGGAATTAGGATGATACTGACCTCATAAAAATAGTTTGGGAGTCTTCTGTCTTCTTGATTTTTTTTGGAATAGTTTGAGAAGGATAGGAGTTAAGTTTTCCAAACTGAAATGTTTGGAAAAATTTACCTGTGAAGCCATCTAGTACAGGGCTTTTGTGTGCTGGGAGTTTTTTGATTACTGCTTCAATTTCACTAGAGATATTGGTCTATTCAGGCTTTCTGCTTGCTATTGAATCAGTTTTGGAAGATTGTATGTTTCAATAAGTTTTTCCATTTTTCCCAGGTTGTACAATTTCTTGGCATATAGTTGTTTATAGTAATTTTGCAATCCTTTGTATTTCTGTGGTGTCAGTTGTAACTTCTCCTCTTTCATTTCTGAATTTATTTGTGTCCTCTCTCTTTTTTATTGGTGAGTCTGGTTAAACATTTGTCGACTTTGTTTACCTTCTCAAAGACCAGCTCCTGGATTCATTGATCCTTTGAATTGTTCTTTTAGTATCTATGTCATTTAATTCTGCTCTGATCTTGATTATTTCCCTCCTTCTACTCACTCTGAGCTTTGTTTGTTGTTGTTCTACTCATTCTTGTACATGTAGTGTTAGGTTGTTTATTTGAAATTTTTCTTCTTCACGTAGGCCTGTATTGCTATAAACTTCCTTCTCAGGACTGCTTTTGCTGTGTCCCATAGGTTTTGGGTTGTTGTGTGTTCATTTTCATATGTTCCCCAATACTTTCTGATTTCTTCCTTGATCTTTCATTGACCCATTCATTATTTAATTTCATGTTATTCAGTCTCCATGTATTTGACTATTTTTGAGTTTTTTCCTTGAGATTGCTTTCAATTTTCAATCCATTGCGATCTGAGCATATGCTTGATGTGATTTCAATTTTCTTGAATTTGTTGAGGCTTGTTTTGTGCCCTACCATGTGGTCTATGTTTGAAACTATTTCATGTGCATTTGAAAAGCTGTATATTTTGCTTCTTTGGGGTGAAAGTTTTTGTACATATTAACTAAATATGCCCTGACCTAGAATTGAACTAGTGACCTTTTGATTCACAGGTCAGTTCTCAGTCCACTGAGACATACCAGCCAGGACCCATGCTATTACTTCTTTGTGGAATTTGCCTCCCCATTTTTTCTAGTAAACTCCAATTCATCCTCTATGTCATTAATTAAATGTTGCCTCCTGTATCAGGTCACTCTGATACTGTAAGTCTATTCTGTTCCTCCACTGAGCTTCTACTTCTTGAGGGCAAGGGCAGTATTACCTTTTTAAACCCCAGTCCCCATGACTAGCATATAATTATTATGAGTGAAAGCAATGAGGATAAAAAAAGAAAAGAGAGTACTTTCCATAAAGGGCATAATCTTTAGAATAGAAAACCCTAGCTGCTTGGGTAGTAGAATATAAAAATTGCCAGCAACAGACTGTCAAAGACCATATTGTGCATTCATTTCCTTACATTCCAAAGATACAGATCATACTTTTTTTCTTACATATGCCATATAATGCATAGTACAGTTGTAGGAGCATTGTGTATATTCAATAAATGTACCAAATTGAAATCAACTGCAAAACTATAGGTACATAGTTAGTGCTGACTTACAAGTAGCATGCTTAAAATTTTAAAAAACAAACCTACCAATAAGAATTGTAATAAAGTTTGTGACAGGGTTATTTATAGAGATGTTATTTTTTTAATAATTTGTTTTTGCAATTGTAGATTTTTTCCTCTCCTCTCAAATCAAAACATAGCCAAGTCTTTCTGTACCCTGTCTTGGGAGCTTTTGTTTTCAAGGTCAAAAGTAGAAGTTACCAGTAACCTAGAAAATCGATTGAATCCAGAGCTTTTGGTTTCAAAAGCCTAGGCTCATTGAGGGAAATTATGCTGGGTTGTCTCAGAGGGTTAAGAGGTGAGAACTTTTGAGTAGAGGTAGTAGAAGCTGTCTAGAAGTTATAGAAAACTAAGACTAAAAAGGAGATTGGAGTAATGACAAACTCAGCAGCAAGAACTGTCTTTGTTCCTTTTTAGTGCCCCCCAAAATGGCAAGATCTCAAAGGAGAATGGCTGCATGGTACACTAAAGAGACTGGATACTAGGTCATGAGGCTGCCCCCATGAGCAGAGGCACCCCCACCAGTGTCTAAGGGTGGCACAGAAGCAGATGACACATTTATCTACAAGGCACCTTGAGCATTTGAATGATAAACATATCAGTATGGACAAGAGGTAGAGAGCCTACCCTAAAAGTTCTGGTGTCTATATGATTTGCTACTGCATTCAACAGCCTTGGCTGAGGGATGGCTTCTGAAAACCATCAGTGAAATTGTATTTTTAGTCATCTGGAAAAGTAAAAGCTTAGAGCAGTTTTCATTTGTGGTAGGGATATAAAACATGTGGCATTTTTGAACCCTGGTGGTGTGAACCAAATTTTACTACTTTAATTTTAATTTGGTGCTCTTGGTAATTTACTTGTCCTCTTTGTACCTTTAATTTATACTTTTATAAAGCAAAGATAATCTCTTTCTTCCTCTACTTTACAAGGTTTTTATGAGGTCAAAGTGGAGGTAAGAAAAATTGCTTGGAAAAGTCACTAACAGATAAGTATATTTCAGCAAAGTGTAGAATCTGCATGAAAACAAAACATATTTTAGAGCTTTTGGTTCTATAGTGAACTAAAGGATATATTATGATAAAACTGATAGCACAAATATATTAGCTTAATGTGAGTTGCCTATATTGAGGTGTGATTTTACTATTCTCTCTACAAATGAACTGGCTGTTTTCCGCAGTTTTCGTTAATTGCTCTGTGTTTAATCATTTTCAAAGGAATGCAATTCAGATACACGAGATCTGACCATAAAGTATCCAGCCATGTAAAATGAAAAATAGAGACATTTATTGAACAAAATACAAGAAACATTGTGCATAGGACAATGATGCCTCAGTCCACTTCAAAGTATGCAACTTCCCAATCAAAAAAATACAGTTAACATGGTTTTGATTTTGCAGCAACTTTGATGCACCTTCTTCAGGCATGGAGAACCAGACAACTTCTACTGGAATGACTGGGCCTTCATTTCTGGATCATAGTCATAGACCCATGATTCATCTCTGGTTATGATCTTCTTGAGGAAATCTGGTTCACTGGTAGTGGTTTGAATCAAGTCATCAGCCACTGCAGTACAATGTTCCTTCTGCTCTGGTAGCAGACCCCGCAGAATAAATTTTGCTACAACATGTTTCATGCCAAGATCCTGCATCAAACACTAGGACACAGTAGTTTTAGTATCCCCAGATCAACATCTAGTTCTTGCACTGTCAGTCACTGGTCTTTGTTGATTGCAGCCTGTACACGTTCAGTATTCTCAGGTGTTCTGCTTGTTGCAGGCCTTCCAGACCATGGATCCCTTTCAACAGATTCTCAACCATCTTTGAAGCATTTGTGCCACATTTTTATTTGCACTGCACTCATTGCATCATCCCAGAAGCCTTCTGAATCATCCATATACTTTCCGTGAAGAAATGTTCAAGCTTAATGCAAAATTTAATGCAAATTCATTGTTCTACTTGTACAGTCATTTTGAATGTGATGGCCACACAGTACACACACTCACTCAATGGCATTTACTCACCCCACTGACTAGTGCAGTGAAGTCATCGTTCACACATGCACATTCCAGTCTACTCTCCCCGGTTGCCAGGTTACATCAATATCACACAAACTGTTCTTGTTATATTAACAATGGCTGAACATTTTCCATACGGACCTCGTATACTGTTTTCTTTTTGAACTGTATCTTCAATATTTTGATCTTTACTGAAAGCCAGTATTATTTTTAGAGTATAATAAACCATCGTCACTACTCCATAACACATATTCACTGGTGCCTTATATTCTGGATCACACAGGCAAATATTGAAATATTTCTACCTACCTCATTGCCAGCTCCTCAGGCAAAACCCATACCTGAGTGTCTAGATTGCCAGAATCTTCACAGCTAGATTTCATAAGTGAAGGGAAGCTGTATATAATATTAGAGGCACCATTACACACTCATGGTTAAGGACAATGACTCTTAATGGTCATTGCATTGTGCAACTGAGGGGGCACCATGCCTAGCTTTGAATTCACTTTACCACATAACTACTACCTAGCACTGGGCAAGTAATTTAATCTCAGTGAGGCTTGGTTTCCTCTTATATAATGTGAAGTTAATAATTCCTTCTTTGTGGGATTATTAAAAATATTCTATAATATAATGCATTTAAGCCTTTAGCACTGTGTCTGGCGCATAATGCATTCTCAGTAAATGGATGGTAGCTGTTATAAATATGATAGGGTCAGGACAGATGATTCTAGGATTACCTGGAGAGCAAAGATCTGGTTTTGCTAAAAAGGTAAAGTATCACTAGGCAATACTATCTGAGGAAAAAGACTGTATAAAGATATGTGCCTGATACTGATTTGACCCTTACTAGAGAGAGGGCTGGATGTTTGTTCTGTTTACTGCTGTATCCCAGCAAAGAATAGTGCTTGACATATAGTAGTCATTCAATAAACATAAGTTACATGAATGAACTGGGAATTACCAATGACATGGGTCCCAGAGATCAATAGTAGCCAGTCCACAAGGGTAAGCTTAGTACAATGCCCTGAACATAGTAAGTACTCAAGAAAGAATAAGTGATGTAAATACCTCAGACAATTTTATACCTTCCCAGGTCGTTGCTCACTTTACCTTGTTGGATAAATTACATCACCCAAATTTCTGCTTTCCTTATGTTGCTTGTTTCATCAAATTCACAGTCCTACCCTAACTTTCAAATCCCGGGTTTATCATTTGCATTTATTTGACAAATACTCCTTGAGCACTTAACTACATGTCAGGCATTATACTAAACTCCAGGGGCCTGGAGCTTATGATTTAGTGGGGAGACAGGCAGTAAACAAGTCAAAAAACAGGCAAGATGATTCCAAATAGTGATAAGTGCTAGGAGAAAACTAGGAAAGGGTAAAATTCTAAGTGGTTACTGTAGATAGGGTGGTCAGAAAATTTCTCCAAGGATATGATACCTGAACTAGATATTGAAGATTGGTAGTTGTGGAAATAGAAGCAGCTAGTTCTCTTGTAAGTGCCTGGTTTCTTCTGAAAAGCTGTGAAAAATCTCTCAGAAAATGCAGGACAGTTAAGCAGAGACTACAATGGGGAGGGGGGAGGATTGACAAATTGCCATCCTGCTCAAACCCAGCTCCAACTTTTTGAACCATTTTTAGAGATTAAGTGTTAGAGGTCACTTAGATATCATCCAGATCAGTGTTTTCATATATGTGGTATATTTCCCCCTTGTGGTATATGAGATAATTGTAGGTGATCAGTCATGAACATCATTTTAATGTGTATTTAAAAATACAGCTAACATCCAACTATGGCTTCATGATTAGTATTATTTAAGATGAGGTTAGAATAGGTAGAGCTATGGCAGTTCACTTTCTAGAGACCAACTTGGTTGGCCACCAGTGGATCCTGGGTAGGCTTATGCAGATGAGGCTACTGTGAGGAAGGCTGCCACCTCCATCCCCAAGGAATGAGAGAGTAGGCCTAAACACCCTGTCTGTAATTTATATGTTGTCATTACATATGGCAAAAATTGTGCAGCTCATACACAGATGGAAAAACTAATTTGGCACCTACCTTTGAATCTCTTCTAAAAAAATTGATGAGAGCCTAAATATCTAAGACAATGGCAGGATTCCTTGGTAGCCAAGAAAAAGGCCCTCAGAACTAGAGTTCAAATCAGAACTGGATTTGAATCCCAACTCTGCCATGTAATTGGTGTATGATCTCGGGCAAGTAGTGTAAACCTCACTATGCCTTAGATTCCTCATGCAGTTGTGGGGATTCTAGAACCTACCTTTTAGGGTTTTTGAAATTATTAAATGAGATAATATATACGGGAAGTACTTTCCCCAATGCCTGGCACATAGCAAGTGATAAAAATACATGATAACTATAATTATGCAAGTTTTCTGGGGCAGTTCTGATTTCAAATATTTTGTTCCATTTTCATACTACGTTTTCCCTTTTGAAATTCCAAAATGTGATCACTGTGCATTTCTCTTCAGCCTTTAAAAGAGGCTTTATTTTTTTCGGGCATCAACACATAAAACTGCTTCCACTCCCTACACTTGATTTAAAATCCTCAGTCAGAGATACCTTATTAAGATCCAGTTAAGACTTGTGCCCATGAAGAATTGGCAGGGTAGGGTGGAGTGGAAGAAGAGGTGTGATCTTGAACCCAGAACTATTTAGTCAATAAAGTTTTCAGTTTTCCACAGAAGTAGAAGTACACACAATGAGTGGACAAACTAGAAGCCAGGGTTGGGGAGTCTTTTCACCAGTTGTGTCCTTCATTTACAATTCTGTTTAAAGGTTTTGCTTTAATACACAAAGATTATCTGAATAAAGCTTTTGACTCAGAAAAAAAAATAATGCAAAGGTGAAGTTTGGATTGTAGATGGCCTGACATTGCTCACAATCAGTTGTTTTTCTAAATTATCCAAACTTCATTTTAATTATACATATGAATGGTTTATAATGAAACTGCATTATAATTACACAGCTGTCAACATCAGTATTCAACCTGCAGGGTACAGCTGCCCTCTCACATTCATTATAATCAGGTTCTACCTGTTTACAAATAGCAGGGTAAGGAAACCCACCAAATGGCTTTTACTCTGGAAACTGTATGCCCTCTAGATTCAGCTTAAATTCATAGAAAATCCTCTTTTAATATTTGAACCAATATGGATGCATCTAAACTATACCCTCCTTCTTAATCAACTCTTGAGTTCTGCATATCATTGAGAAAAATGGGTTAGAGTCATCGATGCCTCCATAGCTTTGTGAGATAGGAGGTTAAGCTATGGACCAGCCAGGCAAGAGCATGGGTTGCCAGCTTTTTAAAAGATTTTATTTATTTATTTTTAGAGATAAGGGAGGGGAGGGATAAAAAAGGGGGGAGACATTGACCAGTTGCTTTTCTTATGCCCCCAACTGGAGACCTGGCCCACAACCTAAGCATGTGCCCTGACTTGGGAATCAAACCAGCGACCTTTCATTTTGCAGGTTGGCACTCAATCTGCTGACCCACACCAGCCAGGGCTGCAGTGCCAATTTAAAATAGGTGTTAAAAAAAATCTCTGGGATGGATTATAAACATGGTTCCAATATACTTGGGTTTCTGCCAGTGCTTCCCAAAGTAATTGGTGAAATGGAAATTGTCCCCCTCTCTTGCTAAAGAGGCAGGGGCCCTTGAATAAAAAATCAAAAGCAAAAATAAACCAGTCTTCACTGGTGCCAGCCACAGCATTTTTGTGATAAGTACATGCAAGTTAAAGGGTGTGCCACCAACTCTGGGATTAACAAACTCAAGGGTTGCCTCAAGTGAGCAACTCTTCACAGTCAGCTGAGATTGTGAAACAAAATATTGCATGCCACAGTGCTGTTTATTGGGAATGAGAGGTTTATATTCTTATCTACATTTTAAATCCTCTGATATAACTCCCTGAAAGTTGCTTGGTTTGCAAAGTTGCAAAAGGGAATTAAAGACAAAACAACTACAGAAGAGTAGAACATGGTTTGTTCTCAAGAAGACAAAAAATCAAGGGGAAAATCTAAAATCATGTTTTTTAAAGATTTTATTTATTTATTTTTAGAGAGAGGGGAAGGGAGGGAGATAGAGAGGGAAAGAAACATCAATATGTGGTTGTCTCTCACAAGCTCCCTACTGGGGACCTGGCCTGCAACCTAGGCACATGTCCTGATTGGGAATTGAACGAGCAACCCTTTGCAGCCCAGCACTAGATCTGCTGAAACACAGCAGCCAGCGCGAAAAATCTAAAATCTTTTAAATGTGACTTTATAATTATATCCTATAAATCAATTCCGTTATGAGCCTTTTTGGGACTAAAGATATTTTAAACTATGTTATTAGAAAGGCTCAAATAAGGCATTCGTATACATGGCTGATGCAAACTTTCCATATGGCTATCAGTACCTGGCATATAGCATACTCTCAATAAATATTTCTTCAATGAATAAATGATTTTATTACTGGCATCGGAATATATTTTCAGACATCCATGGAACTCTTGAGTGGACGAATTAACCAAAACTTGGAGACAGAGTTAATGAGTTACTATTTATGTGAGTGCCTACTTTTGGAACACACAGAAAACTATGCACTTCACTATAACTGTTTAGATGGTGTGCCTTGGTGCAGTTTTCTGAATTTATAAGAACTACCACTGAATCTGTATAATGTATCAGTATTTTCATCATTGGCTCCCAAATTTGTGGAAATTTATCACACACTGCACTTGTTAGCTTGATTTTATGCCATCTTCCACTCTTCCTAAAAATGCTGTATGGCATAATATTTTAAATTAATCTGCCTTGCATTTAATTTTGCTTTGAGAAGTTTTCAAAGGCTTGTGATGATCCTCAGGAAAATTAGAGACACCCTAGAGGGTGACATATTTAGAGCTGGAAATCACTGCTTAGCAGCCATTTGTATGATACTTTTCAACAGCTTTTCACTGGTTCTGCCATGTACTCTTCTCATAATGTGAACAGATCTTTTCTGTCAATAAGGAAAGCATAATTTTATTAATGATAGGTAAGCATCTTATTATCTGTATTTGGCAGGCTTAGAAGTATTGCTGTCTTTTGGGGGAAAACAGCTGTTTCCAGATGTCATTAAAGCAGGCATTACCACTGACAAAGCTTTCTCACAGAGTATCTTCCAACAGTTCTGTCTGCTGTCAGAGCTGCTTGAACTAAAAATTCTGTGGGAGTTAGGGCCCTGTACTTTGTAATTGCTAATTGCTTTGATTGCAACCTCCTGCTCAGACATTACGGTGAGTGACATTTCCACAATTCCACCTATACACATTTCTACTCTTACAACCACATTGCTTCAGCATTATGACACTTTTGAACTTTGTGAATACTTTCCCAGAATTCTGAAATCTCCATCAGTAGCACATAGACATTTGGGGACTGCTGGAAATTGACACAATATATTTTACTTACTCTGAAAGCATTAATTTTAGTTTCTCCTTCATGGATTTATTTATATAAATGTAATCACTTTGAATTAATGGCTGTCATTTTTGAAATTTCTCAAATGTTTGGGCTAGATTCTCATCCAAAGGAATAATTATTATAGTAATTTCTCAGTACAAAAGATTAATTATTATAGTTACTTCAGTGTTTCATCTACTAGAATTTGTTGAATGTACTGATTTTTTCCACTGCAGTCTTATACTTTTAGTCTCTCAATATTAGAAATCACCATGAAAAACAAAAATTCAAAAGTTGGTAATAATTCAAGTGACTTGTTTTTCCTTCTGACCTATCTCAAGAAGTTCTTTTCTGCATGAATGCTTAGTTTTCCATTCTGTCTCTACAACTGAGAATTCAACAAAATGCTCAGGATCCATGCAAACTATGAATTTACCTTAAACTGTATATTTACATGCTACATTGTTGCATACAGGCTTTGAGAAAGAAGTACACTGCACTTGGAGACTCATGATGCTATCCTGAGAGCAATGATTGAAGATTTTAAAAAGTAAGCCACTGACATATCCATCCTATGGATTACTGAGATTAAGAAAAATGTGGTAAGTCTCTATATACTCAAATGAAAAAATGTCAAAGACATACTGTTGAGTAAAATTAGAAAGTCACAGAACATGCAAGTATATAGTAAGGTATAATTAATGTAGCAACATGTGTATATATGTTCTCAAGTTTTTATTCATGTGCATAGATGTACATAGATGAAGGTCTGGATGGATAGACACCATACCGTTGTTATAGTTTTCCCTGGGAGAATTGAAATGGGTGGGGGAATGGATGTAAAAACAGATTTTTACTTTATATGCTTTTGCAAAATTTGTGTTTTTACAAGTACATGTTAGTTTTATAATTTTAGAAATATATTTTTTGTAAACCAAAGCCTCCAATGAGATTTTCCCTTACTAGCCCCAGGCTTGAACTATTAAATGAGCAGCAGTTCAGTGACAGGATCTCATTAGCCATGAATTATCTAATTTGTTCCTTCTAATAATCCTGTAAGGTAGGTTCTGTTTCCTATTTGGAATGCAAAAACTGAGGATCAGAGAGATGAAATAATTTGTCAGAAAACACATAGCTAGTAAAAGCATTTGAGCAAGGGTTTCAACTGGGATTTATCTGGCTCTTGAACTTCATTTTTGCCACCAGTTACCATTGCTTAAGTGCAAGTACATAGAATTTACTTTAGTGGAACTAAAGTAATGTATTTATACATAACTCATTTATTCCTCACAACAGCTTTATAAGGTAGGTATTATTATTATCATTACGTTCATTATTATTTTCATCACCCTTATTTTTTCAAACGAAGAAACTGAAGTACCTATAGATTACATAACTTGAAAATGTGTAAGTGACAGAGCGAGTATTTAAACCCAGTCTTGCCATACATGCCACTATATCTCTAGGCATCATGTATAAAAGAATCCTCTATAGTCTCTGTCTATTCCCATTGTCCCATCAAGAAAAACATGAGATATACTGACAGAACCCAGAATTCATCAAACCAAATAAAGTCATAGCTCAAAGAAAGCTGCTGTCTTATGTTTTACATATTACTAAGTATGTGTACAATTCTTACTTGGCTGTATTTCAAAATATTTCCCACTGAAGTGAAATGTTCCCAGTTTGAAACCCAGAATAAGGTATAAATCTGTCCTTTCAAGCATTTTCCCCCTTTTTGGAGGATATGACAAATAATTATGCCATACCAGAAAAGAGAAAATACAACTGGGTCTGAGATGTGCATCACTGGTGACAGTCTTCCAGCTTCAAATAAATTTTACTTATTCCTCATCCTGACAGAGGGCATCCACAGATAACAGCATATGCAGTGGTGAAAGACTGAAGGCTTCCCCCCCTAAGATCAGAAACAAGACAAGGATGTCTACTCTCACAACTTCTTATTTTTAAGATTTTATTTATTATTTATTTTCAGAGAGAGAGGGGGAAGGAGAAAGAAAGAGAAGGAGAGAAACATCAACGTGTGGTTGCCTCTCATGCACCCCCCACTGGAGACCTGGCCCAAAACCTACGCATGTGGCTGGACTGGGAATCGAACCAGAGATGCTTAGGTTCCCAGGCCAGCACTCAAGCCATTGAGCCACTACAGTCAGGGCTGCTCTCATAACTTCTATTCAACATTGTACTAGTAATTCTCACCAGGGCAATTGGGAAAAAAAGAAAAAGAAAAAGAGAAAGAAGGAAGGAAAGAAGGAAGAAAGGGGAGGGGAGGGGAGGGGAGAGGAGAGGGAAAGAGCATCAGGGTTGAAAAGAAGAATTAAAACTATATTTGCAGCCCTGGCTGGTGTAGCTCAGTAGATGGAGCATGGGCTGTGAACCAAAGGGTCACCAGTTCGATTCCCAGTCAGGGCACATGCCTGGGTTGTGGGTCAGGTCCCTAGTATGGGGCCATATGAGAGGCAGCCACACATTAATGTTTCTCTCCCTCTCTCCCTTCCATCCCCTCTCTCTAAAAATAAATAAAATAAAAAAGAAAATATTTAGAAAACTATATTTGCAAATCCTCAAGGACCTATAACCAAGATTATTCTATCCAGCAAAGCTATCATTTAGAATTGAAGGGCAAATAAAGTACTTCACAGACAAGATAAAACTAAAGGAGTCCATAATCACCATGCCATAATTACATGAAAAATTAAAAGGCCTTATTTAAGAAAAAGATCAAAACCATGAACATTAAAAAGACAACAAATTCACAACTATCAACAACTGAGTCTAAAAACAAAAACAAACTAAGCAAACAATAGAACAGGAAGAGAGTCATAGATATGGAGGTTATTTGGAGGGTTATTTGCTGGGAGGAGAAAAGGGGAGAGGGGGAAAGGTATAGGAATTTAGAAGCAAAATTGGGTAGGCACAAAATAGACAAGGGGATGTTAAGAACAGTATGGTAAATGGAGAAGCCAAAGAACTTGTGTGCATGACCCATGGACATGAACTAAGGGGCAAGGGGTATTGCTGGAGGCAAGGTGGCTATGGGGCAGAGAGGGGCAAAGGGGGGAAATTGGGACAACTGTAATAGCATAATCAATAAAATATACTTTTAAAAAAAGGATTTCAGCAAAGTTGCAGGATCATTATACAAACATTAGTTGTGTTTCAGTATACTAGCAATGACTAATCTAAAAATGAAATGAAAACAATTCCATGGAACTATAAATAACCCTGAATAGCCTCAGCAGTTTTGAGAAACAAGAACAAAGAGGGATCACAATACCTGATATCAAACTATGTTACTAGGCCATTCTAATCAAAACAGTATGGTACTGGCATAAGAACAGACACACAGACCAATGGAACAGAGTAGACAGCCCAGAAATATACCCATGTCAATATGGTCAGTTAATATTTGACAAAGGGGACAGGAGCATAAAATGGAGTAAAAATAGCCTCTTCAATAAATGGTGTTGGAAGATCTGGACTGGTACATGCAAAAAATGAAACTAGACCACCAACTTACACCATACACCAAAATAAACTCAAGATGGATAAAAGACTTAAATATAAGTTGTGTCCCCATAAAAGTCCCAGAGGAAAGCACAGGCAGGAAAACTTCTGATATCTCATGCAGCAGTATTTTCACCAATACATCCCCTAGGGCAAGGGATATAAAGGAAAGACTAAACAAATGGGACTACATCAAACTAAAAAGCTTCTGCACGGCTAAAGAAAACATTGACAGAATGGAAAGGGAACCAACCATAAGGGAAAACATATTTGCCAATGATACCTTGGGCAAGGGTTTGATCTCCAAATTATATAAATAACTCACATGACTCCACACCAAGAAGACAATCCAATTAAAAAATGGGCAAATTACTTGAACAGATGCTTCTCGAAGGTGGACATACAGAGGGCCAATAGACATATGAAAAGATGCTCAGCATCACTAACTATCAGAGACATGCAAATTAAAACCACAATGAGATACCACTTCACACTGGTCACAATGGCTGTCATTAATAAATCAACAAACAACAAGTGCTGGCAAGGTTGTGGAGAAAAGGGAACCCTAGTATACTGTTGGTGGGAATGCAGACTAATGTGGCCACTATGGAAAAGAGTACGGAATTTCCTCAAAAACCTAAAGATGGAAGTGCCTTTCAATCCAGTGATCCCACTGCTGGGACTATAAGAATCCTGAAACACCAATTTAAAAGAACCTATGCACCCCAATGTTCATAGCAGCATTATTTACAATGGCCAGTGTGCTGAAGCAACCTAAGTGCCCATCAGTAAATGAGTGGATCAAAAAATTGTGGTACATTTACACAATGGAACACTATGCAGCAGATAGAAGGAACCCCTACCCTTTATGACACCATGGATGGAACTGGAGAGTATTATGGCAAGTGAAATAAGTCAGGCAGTAAAAGACAAATACCATATAATTTCACTTATAAGTGGAACCTAAGCAACAGAACAAACAAATGAGCAAAATAGAACCAGAGACTAGGAAGTAAAGGACAAACTGACAGTGAACAGAGGGGAAGCAGTAGAGAGATAATGGGGGAAAGAAGTGGAAGCGGAAAGAAAAGGAACACGAACAGAAGACTCATGGGCATGGACAATGGAGAGAGATTGACTGTGGGAGTAGGGGTTATGGGGTAGGGGTGAGTGATGGGGAAAAGGTGGGACAACTGTAACTGAACAACACTAAAAAATGTTAAAAAAAGAATTTCATTAAATCCAATAGCATCAAAGATAATAAAATGGTTAGATATAAATTTAATCACAGGTAGTATAAGACTTGTGCATTGAAAACTACAAAAACTACAAAAACACTGTTGAATGAAATTTAAAAAATAAACATAAGTATATTGATAGAAATCCTATGATCATGACTCAGGAGTAAATATTGTTAAGGTAGCAATACTCCACTAACTATTCTATTCAGTCAGCATAATCCCTATGAAAATCCCAGCTGACTGACCTGGCTGGGTCGCTAGGTTGGTTAGAGTGTTGTCCCATACACCAAAAGGTCATGGGTTTGATTCCCATTCAGGGCACATAACCTGGGTTTCAGGTTTTATCCCTGGTTGAGGTATGTTTGGGAGGCAACCAGTCAATGTTTCTCTCTTATATCGATGTTTCTGCTCTCTCTCTCTCTCTCCCCCCTAAAATTCATATGGAAATGCAAAGGACCCAGAATGCTCAAAATTTTAAAAAACACAGTTAAAGGATGCACACTTCCCAATTTCAAAACTTACTACCAAGCTACAGCAACCAGTGTGGTATTGGCATAAGGTTAGGCATGTACATCAATGGAGTAAAATTGAGAGTTCAGAAATAAACCCTTACATTTATATTGGATTGATTTTTAACAAGGGTGTCAAGACATTTCAATGAAGAAGAGTATTTTCAACAAATTTTTCTCAATTAGGTATCCACATGTGAAAGAATGAGTTTAGACCCCAGCCTTACACTATATACAATCATTAACTCAAAATACATAAAAGACCCAAATCTAACAGCTAATCTAGAGAACTCTTAAAAGGAAAGAAATATAGGTATAAATCTCATGACCTTGAATTAAGCAATAATTATTAAATAAGACACCAAAAGTGTAAACAGCCAAAGAAAAAAATTGATGAGTTGACTGGATCAAAATTAAAAACTTATGTAAATCAAAAGAAATGAAAAGATAGCAGCATGGATAATAGAAAATGTTTGCAAACGTTAAGTCTGATAAGAGACTTGTATCTAGAATATACTTTTTACTATTCAATAGTAAAAAGACAAATAACCCAATTAAAAATGGGCAAGGCAAAAGATCTAAATGTGCATTTCTATAATGAAGATATGTAAACAGCCATAAGAACATAAAAGGATGGTCAGTATAATTAGTTATTAGGGAAATGTAAATCAAAACCACAATGACATACCACTTCACACTATGATGGTTATAATAAAAAAGACAGAGAACAAGTATTGGCAAGCATGTGGAGAAATTGGAACACTCACACTGCTTGTGGGATGCACGATGGTGCAACTGCTGTTAAGGTAGCGGGAAAATTGTCTGGCATTCCTCAAAAACTTAAACATAGAATTATCATAGGACCCAGCAATCCCACTCCTAGATATGTACACAAGAGAAATCAAAACATTTCCACATAAAAACTTGTATGTGAATGTTTATAACAGCAGTGTTCATAATAAACAAAAAGTGGAAACAACTCCAATGTCCATCAGCTGATGAATGGATAACCAAAAGTGGTATATCCATACAATGGAATATTATTCAGTCATGAAAATGAATGATACATGCTACAACATGTATGAAAATTTGAAAACATTGTGCTAAATGAGAGAAACCAGCACAAGGAACAACCTCTTCTATGAGTCTATAAGAAATGTCCAGGATTCGCAAATCCATTAAGGCACAAACTAGGTTGGTGGTACCCTGTGGCTAGTGGGGAGGGTTTGGGAGTTAATAGGGAGTGTTAATAGGTATGAAATTTCCTTCTTGAGTGATAATAATGTAAAATTGATTATTGTGATGGTTGCACAATTCTGAATGCACCAAAATCTATTTTATTGTATAATTTAAATGGGGGAATTATATCTCAATAAACCTCTTATTAAAAATTTACCTCAAGTTACTTGTGCAGCTGTAAAATGTGATTAGAAGCAGTGGCAAAATCAGTAAATAGCCCTACTAGACCTTTGGATATCTGCCACATAAATCATTTCACCCAACAAATATTTATGGAACACTTACTATGTTAGATACTAGAAATCCAATAGAGAACATGGGAAAGAAACTGCCACCATCTACAAGAAACTGGCATTCATGTAGAAAGGGTAACAAAATCTCATAACATTCATTAAACACCTACTAGTGCCAGACAGTGTCTTTAATATTTTACATGTATTATCTCATTTAATCTTCCCTTTGACACTAAGACACAGGTGCTATTTATTATCCTTATTTTGCGGATAAGCAAACTGAACCTCAAACAAATGAAGTAACTTGCCCAAGGCCACATAGTCAGCAAGAGATTGAAAGGAAATCAGAATCAGTTTTACCTGATTTTTCAGTTTGTATACCTAACAACATACTACATTTTGTATCCTTTAATGAAATACTGAAACCTATAGCTCCATGATTTTAGTAGTTCTTCCTGAAGTATTATTTTGCAAAAGTCTTTATTTATTTTATTGTAATTCATTAGTAAGAATTTTGCTACTAGAAAAATGTGAACCAAACATTTATATATTAATATAGATCACATATATATGAAAAATGGTATTCTATTTATTTTTGAAAAATTTAAATAAACACTTACTTTAATTTTTCAGATATTATATGAGACATGTCTAAGGTTTTAATGGACCTCCAAAGTAATGTAGTTGCATCTAACCTCTATATTTATATATTTTTAAGTTATTATGAAAATAAACTATATATTATATTTATAAATTATATTTATAAATACAAGGTATATTATAGAATCATTTATCTAAAATATACATTTACATATTGATATTAAGACTATATAAATGTATTTTATATATAAATATTTGGTATGAAATATATAAGACGGTGAACGTAAAATTGCTCTAAAATATAAAGTCCATTTAAAAAATCAACAATACTTCAGAGTGGAACTTCTGGCCAAGATGGAGGTATAGGTAGATACACTGTGCCTCCTCATACAACAAAAGAAGGACAACAACAAATTTAAGAACAACAACAAAAAATAATCAGAACGGAAATAAAATCAAACTGCATGGAAGTCTGACAACCAAGGAGTTAAAGAAGAAACATTCATGACCAGTAGGAGGGGTGGACACGGGCAGCCAGGTGGAGAGGACTCACATGGCAAGGTGGTGGCTGATGGAGCTGTTGGTTCCACATTTGCATGCAGATAAACCTGGAAGAACAACTGGGGAGCAAGACCTCGCAATCCAGAGTTATCACCCCAGGTTTCCAGTGTGGGTAAATAAAGCCTCAAAGCCTCTGACTGAAAACACCTGTGAGGGTTGAGGAGTCAGCAGGAGAAACTCCCGGCCTCACAGGAGAGATCAATGGAGAGACCCACAGGGTCCTAGAATGTACACAGCCCCACCCACCAGAGAATCAGCACCAGAACAGCCCAATGTAATTGTGGGTAGCAGAGAAGTGATTGAGAACCATCAGAGAGCACAGCAAGCAGCATTGTTCCCTCTCGGACCCCTTCCCCACATACAGTGTCACAATGCAGCATCGTGGGTTGCCCCACCATGGTAAACACCTAAGGCTCCACCCCTTAATACACAACAGGTGCTCTGAGACAAAAAAAAAAATGGCCCAAATGAAAGAACAGATCAAAGCTTCATGAAAAATACAACTAAGTAATGAAGAGATACCCAATCTATCAGATGCACAGTTAAAAACACTGGTAATCAGGGTGCAACAGAATTGGTTGAATATGGTCACACATTAGAGGAAAAAATGAAGGCTATGAAAACTGAAATAAAGGAAAATATACAGGAAACTGATAGCGATGGGAAGGAAACAGGGACTCAAATCAATGGTTTGGAGGAGAAGAAAGAAAGAAAATATTCGATCAGAACAGAATGAAGAAATGAGAATTCAAAAAAAAAAATGAGGAGAGGCTTAGAAACCTCCAGGACATCTTTAAATGTTACAACATCTGAATTGTAGGGGTGCCAGAAGGAGAAGAGGAAGAGTAAGAAATGGAAAACTTATTTGAAAAAAATGAAGGAGAACTTCCCCAGTCTGGCAAAGGAAATAGGCTTTCAGGAAGTTCAGGAAGCTCAGAGAGTTCCAAAAAAGTTGGACCCACGGAGTAACACACCAAGGCACATCATAATAACATTAGCCAAGATTAAGGAGAAGGAAAGAATCCTAAAAGCAGCAAGAGAAAAGGAGATAGTTGTCTACAAAGGAGTTCCCATTAGACTATCAGCTGGTTTCTCAAAAGCAAACTTGCAGGCAAGAAGGGTATGGAAAGAAGCATTTATTTGAAGTCTTGAAAGGCAAGGACCTACATCCAAGATTACTCTATCCAGCAAAGGTATCATTTAGAATGGAAGGAAAGATAAAGTGCTTCTCAGATGAGGTCAAGTTCAAGGAGTGCATCATCACCCAGCCCTTATTATAAGAAATGTTAAAGGGACTTGTCTAAGAAAAAGAAGATAAAAAATATGAACAGTAAAATGACAGCAAACTCACAGTTATTAACAACCGAACCTAAACACAAAACAAAAACTAAGCAGACAATAGAACAGGAACAGAATCACAGAAATGGAGATCACATGGAGGGTTATCAGCTGGGTAGTGGGTGGGGGAGAGAAGGAGAAAATATACATGGACTAAGAAGCATAAATGGTAGGTAGAAAATATACGGGGGGAGGTTAAGAACAGTATAGGAAATGTAGGAGCCAAAGAACTTGTATGTATGACCGATGCACGTGAACTAAAGGGGGGGAATGTGGGTTGGAGGGGTTATGTAGAGCAGAGGGGAATAAAGGGAGGAAAATGAGATACCTGTAATAGCATAGTCAATAAAATATATTTAAAATTAAAAAATCAATATTTCAAAGTAAAAATCATAATTTACTAAGTCGATATATATGAGGAAATAAAAAGTAATACCTTCAGTGAAGGAGGGAGTGGAAAACACACAAATCTCAATCCAGGACCTATCTGGAAATACAACTAAATAGTAGAGAAACTACCCAGTACAAAAAACTGAACAAGAGCAAGAGAGGATCCTCAAAACCTTGTACACATGAAGAACCAGCTTCAACAAAACCTGCCCTCACCAGTACAACAAAATACAAGAGTTGGTGGACAGAGTGACCCTCAGGTAATCAGCTGGTAGGAAGGACCCACCAAAGAAGGACCCAACAACAATCAAAACCCAAAGACAAACACAGAGCCAACTTAAATGATAGCTCAAGACCAGTCAGTTTGGGAGACCAAGGAGACTGCACCACTGCATCTCACAAGTATTCTACCACAGAAGTTCACACCATAAACCCAGGGAGCCAGAATAGATCAATTTAAGAAGCTGAGGCTAACAAGAAGAGGCTCACAAACAATGGCAAGACAAAGAAACAATTGCCAAATGAAAGGAAAGGAGGAAGCCTTAAAAAGAATGCTAAATGAAGTAGAGGCAACTCAACTACTACCAGATAGTGAGTTCAAAGCAGTGGTAATCAGGAAGCTCAGTGAGCTCACAATGAATTACCAGAAACTACATGGAAACTACAATGAACTCACTGCAAACTATATCAAGGAAATAAAGGGAAATAAGAACTATCAACAAGGGCCAAGAAAAAATGAAAAATACAGTTTCTGAACTGAAGAACACAGTAGAAGGAATCAAAAGCAGGATCAATGAAGCAGAAGATCGGATCAGTGAGTTGGAGGACAAAATAGAAAAAAAAATCCAGAAAGAACAAGAAAAGGAAAAGAGGCTCAGAAACAATAAAGGAGGATTAAGAGAAATGCAAGACAATATGAAACATAATAATATCCATATAATAGGGATACCAGAAGGAGAAGAAGAAGAGCAAGGGATAGAAAACCTATTTGAAAAAGTAATGATGGAAAACTTCCCTAATTTGATGAGAGAAAAAGTCACACAAATCCAGGAAACACAGAGTCCCAATCAAGAGGAGCCCAAAGAGGCCCACTTCAAGACACATCATAATTAAAATGGCAAAATTCCAATGCAAAGAGAGAATCTTAAAGGCAACAAGGGAGAAACAGGAAGTAACATACAAGGGAGCCCCAATAAGCTAGTAGCTGATTTCTCAATGGAAACGCTCCAAGCCAGAAGAGAATGGCAAGAAATATTCGAAGTGATGAGAACCAGAGGCCTGAAACCAAGACTACTTTACCCAGCAAGGCTCTCAATCAAGATAGAAGGCCAAATAAGGAGCTTCCCAAACAAAAGAAGTCTAAAAGAATACACCTCCACCAAACCAGCTCTGCAAGAGATTCTAAAGGGACTGCTTTAAAGGAAGGAAGGAAGGAAGGAAGGAAGGAAGGAAGGAAGGAAGGAAGGAAGGAAGGAAGGAAGAGAGAGAGAGAGAGAGAGAGAGAAAGAAACACAGGTACGAAAATGGCAATGAGTAAGTACCTATCTATAATAATCTTAAATGTAAATGGATTAAATGCTCCAATCAAAAGACATAGAATAGGTGAATGGATAAGAAAACATGATCCACACTTATCCTGCCTACGAGAGACCCACCTGAGGACAAAACACCTACACAGACTGAAAGTCAAGGGCTGGAAAAAAAATTTTCCAAGCAAATGGACAGGGGAAAAAAAGCCAGGTTAGCAATACTCATATCAGACAAAACAAACTTAAAAAAAGGGCCATAAAGACACCCAGAAGGTTTCTTCATAATACTCAAGGGAAGAATCCACCAAGAAGACATAACCATTGTAAATACATGTGCACCCAATGTAGGAGCTCCCAAATACATAAAGAAAATCTTAGAGGACATCAAGAAGGATATTGACAGCAATTACAATTATAGTAGAGGATATTAACACCCCACTGTCAAAAATGGACAGATCTTCCAAACAAAATATCAATGAAGATATTGTGGCATTGCACAATGCCCTAGATGAAACAGACTCAACTGATATATATATATATATATATATATATATATATATATATATATATATATATATATATATATAGAGAGAGAGAGAGAGAGAGAGAGAGAGAGAGAGAGAGCCATGCATCCCAAAGGAGCTAAATACACATTCTTTTCAAATGCACATGGAACATTCTCAAAGATAGACCACATGATAGGATGCGAAACAAGCTTCAACAAATTCAAGAAAATTGAAATCATACCAAGCATTTTCTCCAACCACAAGGGACTGAAACTAGAAACCAACTACAAGGGGAAAAACCCAAAACACTCAAAATCATTGACTCTGAATACCATGCTGTTAAATAATGAATGGGTCAAGAATGAAATTAGAGAAGATATCAAAAAGTTTTTGGAAACAAAATGAACTCACAACAGTCCAAAACTTATGGGACACAGTGAAGTCAGTCCTGAGAGGGAAGTTCATAATGATACAGGCCTACCTAAAAAAGATGGAAACATTTCAAACAAATGGCCTAACCCTATGTCTACAAGAACTTGATGAATAACAACAAAGACAGCCCAGAGGAAGTAGATAGAAGGAAATAACCAAGATCAGAGCAGAATTAAATGACACAGAGAGTAAAAGCACAATTCTAAGGATCAATGAATCCAGGAGCTGGTTCTTTGAAAAGATAAACAAAATTGACAAGCCTTTAAGCAGGCTCATCAAGATAAAAAGAGAGAAGACCCAAATAAACACAATCAAAAATGAAAGAGGAGAGATT
>PVKU01013691.1:0-27298 GCA_004027475.1 Anoura caudifer
TTAAATCCATTGTGGTTATTATCCTTATTGAGGTTCAGATTGTCCTATCTTTTGCCATTGGTAGTTTCTTCATGTTATCTCCTGATCCTTTTTATTTCTTTTCCTTAAAAAAAAAAAAAAAAAGCACAAAACATAAGGTTTATTTCTCTTCTCAAAACACACCACACCAGTAGGAGTCCAAGCCTGGTGGTGCCTCACAGGTGTCAAGGACAGAGACTCTCCTGTCTGTTGCTCTGCTGTGTCCTCATCTGCATGGCCGAAGATGGCACAGTACTACATTTACATTCCTTAAGGGAAAGAGATAGAAGGCATACCTTTCCTTTTTCAGCACTTAAAGATGTGATTATGTTGTCTTTTGGTTTCCATTGTTTCCTTAGAGAAGTCAGCTGTAACTCTTACTACTCTTCCTTTGGAGGTGATATGTCTTTTTTTCCCTAGCCATGTTAAAATGTTTTTCTCATTGTCATTTTACTGTGATGTATATGATTTTCTTTTAATTCATTCAGCTTATGGTTCTCAGAGCTCCTTGAATATTTTTGTATCAGTTTGGGGAAATTCTTAGTGTGTGGACAGAGCTGACTATCTTGAAGCTAATCCACCTGTTTAACTTCTGAGTGAATGAGTCTGGATCTTTGACCCCCCTCCTCCCCTTCTCTTGGGTGTACTCTGGAATGTGACCAGAGGTTTCAGGCTACTCACAGAGCTTCCATTACTTCTTACTCTGTGGCAAGGAGCTCTCGAAGTTATCTATTTCTTGGCTCACCCTGGCACCAGGGTCTGCTGGTATTTGGCTTCTTTGTTCTCCCTGACCACCCACACAATCCCTTTGGAACATGTAGGTCTGTCTCTGAATCTCTGAGTAGGGATGAAAGAGGGTGGTCTAGGGCCCTGGCCAGGTAGCTTATTTGGTTAGAGTGTTCTCCCAATACGCCAAGGCTGCGGGTTTGATCTCCAGTCAGGGCACATACAAGAAGCATCCAATGAATGCATATATAAGTGGAACAATACATCAATGCCCCTCTGTCTCAAAAAAAATCAATACATAAAAACTTAAAAAAAATAAAAAAAGAAAGATGTTGGTCTAGGAGGGGAAAGATGGAGATTTGATTGTTTTGCAGCTGGCCAAGACAGGTATTTTTCTGTAAGTAAGTTCGCTAGTAAACACATTAACCAAAAACCTGGACTTGTCTGTCTCATTCTTTGGTCTCTCAGCCCCTTTGGGGCCACTTTGCCTATACAGTCTTTTTATAGAACATTTATTTTTAAAAATAAACTTCTTATTTTATAATCATTTTAGATTTGTAGAAAAGTTGCAGAGATAGTACAGAGAGTTCTCATATAATATACCCCACATCTGTTTTCCTCTGTCATTAACATCCTACATTATTGGTATGGTACATTTGTCACAATTAATGAACCAATATTGATGCATTATTATTGACTGAAGTTCATACTTTATTCATACTTTCTTTCGTTTTTACCTAATGCCCCTTTCTTTTCTAGTATCTTATCTGGGATAGCACATTTCATGTCTCTTTAGGCTGCTCCTGGTTATGGCAGTTACTTAAACTCTCCTTGGTTTTGATGACTTTGACAGTTTTGAGAGGTACTGGTTAGGTATTTGTAGAATTTCCTTGAATTGGGATTTGTCTGCTCATGATTACCCTGGGCTAATATTAGTTCCTTGGGAGGAAGATCACAGAGATAAAGTGCTGTTCTCATCGCATCATGGTACTTATTATTGGTACTTACATGACATATTACCACTGATATTAACCTCAATCACCTGCCTGATGTAATGTTTGTCAGATTATCCCCTGTAAAGCTATTCTTTCTTCCCCTTTCATACTGGATGAAATTACTGTGTGAAGCCCACATTTATAGGGCAGGGAGTTATGATCTGTCTCCTTGAAGGCAGAGTATTTACATAAATTATTTAGAATTATTCAGCACAGATTTATCTCTTTTTAATTAATTTATTTATTCAGTAATGGATTATAATCTACTACTTTATTTTGTTGCTCAAATTTTTCCGGCTTTGACCATTTGAACTCTTTTAGTTGACTCCTGTGTCCCTTTGACATACTCTACTGTTGTGAGGTTTTTTTTGAGCACTCCCTTACTTGTTTGCACTATAAGATGCTCCATATTACTCATTCGCTGCTCCAGCTATATCTCCAAGAAGCCCCAGTTCAAATTATTGGAGAATGGCTTTAGAAACTAAGATCTGGGTGCTAGGTGTGGCCATTATCTTTTTAAAATATCACTTCTGCTCTTCGCTCTCTGCTCTCCTTTTCAGACTCCAATTACATGTATTTATATCTTTTTTACTGTATTCTGCATGTCTCTCATGCTCTTGACTAAATTTTTTTTTTTTTTTGGTGTTTCAGTTTGGACACTTTTCTATTGACCTGTCTTTTAGGTTGATTAATCCTCTTTTCTGTTGTGTATAATCTGCTGTTAAACCCATTTACTGAATTCTTAATTTCAGTTATTATATTAGATTGGCCAAAAATTTCATGTTTTTTTCTGTAAAATAAAAAACACATTTTTCATTTTGACCAATAACTTTATTGATTTTGATGTTTTGAGCATGTCAGCTATCTCTGGCTATTGGCTTCTAGTGGGCAGAGGCTAGGGGTGCTGCTAAACATCTTCCAATGCGTAAGGGAGCCCCACAGCAAAGAATTGTTTGGTTAAAATGGCAGTAGGACCAAGCAACTTGGCATACCACTTTTGACACATTTGATCAGTCATAGTACCTCCTCCATACACTGCACAAGTCTTTTTTTGTGTTGCAATTGCATTTTTACCTTTTTGAAATAATAAAGCATAATACACTGAAAATGTTGCATGTTTTCTTCCATCTTCAATATTAAAATGGCTGCACAAAAATTCACCAATTTTGATGTTATTTTTAAATGCACACTGATATGACAGCTGTCACAATGCAATCTAGCAAAATTGCTTCAAATGAAGTTCAAGACAACTAAGCACGACTAGAGCCATCATGTGGAACAAAAATAACGGACTTTTTGGCCAACACAATATTTTTCAGGTGTAGAATTTCTATTTAAAATCTTGTTTATAGATTCCAATTTTCTGGTGAAATTATTTTTTAATCTCTTCTCTATCCTACCTGTTTACATTTTGGTCATAGCAGTTATGTTAGTCATTTTCTGCTTATTCTAGTTATCTGGATCATGTGTGAGTCTGTTTCCACTGATTATTTTTTTTCTTGACGACCCTTCATAGGGCTCTATCTCTTGGTATGCCTCATTTGAATCCTGGACATTGTGTTAAAAAACTGTAGAACCTCCAGATAACATTGTTTTCTTTCAGAGATTATGATCTCCAGAACTGTAAAATAATATATTGTGTATCTTTCAGAGAGTTGATCATTTCCTTTGTTATTCAAATGCAGGTGTATCAAACTCATTTTCACTGCGGGCCACATCAGCCTCGTGGTTGCCTTCAAAGGGCTGAATATAATTTTAGGACTCTATAAATATAACTGCTCCTTAACAGTTCATTGAGAGCTTGGCACTGCCGCTGGGTAGAAACAAGATGCTGCGCCGGATAAAACAAGGTGGAGGGCCAGATTTGGCCTGAGGGCCTTGTGTTTGCCACCTGTGAGATAGAGTATGGGCTGCTTACCTTAATCCAGTGAGGTACTGAGCTGAGTTTAGGTCTGATTCCAGTTTTGATAAAGCTCTATCTTCAGTTTCTTGAAGATGGCTCTCCAGATCTCTCAACCAAGAATCTGAAGTATTCATTTGAACCCCACTCCAGCAAGTACTGACATTTATCCTAATTTCCTCAGCATAAAACTGCTCTTCATTTCAGAGTCTCTTTCCTTAGTGTGTTAAATTTCTTATTGTTGCTGTAACAAATTACAAACCAGGTGGCTTAAAACAGCACAATATATTTGTTTGACAGTTCTGGAGATCATAAATCCAAAATGGGTTTAATTGAACTAAAATCTAGGTGTTGGGAGGGCTGTATTCCTTCTGGAGGCTCTAGTGGAGAATCCATTCTCTTGTCTATTGTGGCTTTTAGAGGCTGCCTGCATTCCTGCTCATAAACCTTTCCTCCATCTTCAAAACCAGCAGCATACTATCTTCAAATATCTCTCTGACTCTGACCCACCTGTCTCCCTCTTTCTTTTGTAAGGACCTTGTGATTACATTGAGCCCACCTGGATAATCCAGGATACTTTCCGCATGCTGAGATCCTTAACTCAATCATATATGTAAAACCCTTTTTGCCATGTATTATAACATATTCCTAGCTTCTGGGGTTTAGGACATAGACATACTTGGCGGGAGGCTATTATTTTGCCCCCACACTTAGTTTTTTAGGTTCCTGCATACACAGTTTCAGAGTTCAGCACATTTTGAGGAGAAATCTACCATGTAATGTTGAGGCTCAGTTCTGCTCTCTTAATTTTACAGGGATCTTGGTCCTTCAAGTCTCCATTTTTTTCTCCCTAGCCCTGTAAGACGCCAGCAGTCCTGATGGTTTATTTTTCCCCTCAGTAATTGATCCTTTACTTGGATAAAACCCATATTCTTAGCCTCTAGCCATGTGCCCAGAGGTGGCAAATGCCCTAGTAGGGGAGACCAGGACTAGGGGAGAACTCACATGCAGATCAGTTTTCCTCCGAGCAGTTCACCTCTTTGGATGTTGACTCCCCTAGTCCTGTTTACTTCGGCAGCTCTGATTCATTTTATACAATTTTTTTAAATTGATTTGGGAGGGAGCATTGACCTGCTACAAACTGTTCCATTGTATTTTTCTAAGTCATTTTGACAAAACTTTATAAGTATGTATAAATATACATATTTAATAGTTCAGGGTTTTTATATGATTCAGGTATTTGAGATTTATCTTCTACATTTACAGACCTGGAATTGGCCATTTTCCCAAATAGCTCTGGGTTTTTTTATTGGAAAATGGTGTAAAGAGTTCACAGTTTGAAGGCAACAATTGTATTTTGTGCATCTTTATCATTTGCACCTAGCGCATTGCTCATATATGATACTCAACAAGTATTTGTTAAATAAACATTTTTTAATCTTCACCCAAAGATACACATATTTATCAATTTTAGAGAGGAAGGGGGAGAGAAAGAGAGAGAGAGATTGATGTGAAAGAGAAACATTGATTGATTGCCTTCCATACACACCCCAACCGGGGACTGAGACTGCAGCCTAGATATTTGCCCTGACTGGGGATCAAACCCACAACCTTTAGGTGCGTGGGATGAGGCTCTGATCAACTGAGCCACCTGGCTAAGGCATGTTTATATTTATGTCTTCACTTGGTTCTGCTCAGCTTAAGTACCACTTCCTTCATGAAGATTTCTTTGGCTTTCGCCTTTCTAAAGTCTCTCAATTTCTGCAGCACTACTACAGATTTAATTCAAATACTGTGCAACTTGGACTTGGAGGCTTGGGCTACATAGATTTTATAGTCTCTTTTAAACCTAATAAGATATAAATTAGCACAACTCTACATTATTTTACTCTTTTGATGTGTGTTAATTTTTTTCACCTAATTAAATGGAGAGTTGAGGTTAGAGCCAGATTTTGCTCTTTCTGGACATATGGTAGTTTCTAAATAAATACTTGTTTTTTTAAGTATATTTTATTGATTATGCTATTACAGTTTTCCCAATTTTTCCCCTCTTACCCCCTTTCCACCCTTTACCCCCCAATCCTCTAGCATTCCCCCCCTTAGTTCATGTCCAGGGGTTGTACATGTAAATTCTTTGAATTCTCTGTTTCCTATACCATTTTTTACCTCTCCCTGTGTGTTTTATGCCTACCAATTATGCTTCTTATTCCCTCTACCTTCCCCCTGTTCCTCCCCGCCCCTTCCCCACTGAACCCTCCATGCAATGCCCATTTCTCTAATTCTGTTCCTGTTGTAGTTGTTTGCTTAGTTTTTGTTTTTGTTATTATTTTTCTTTAGGTTCATTTGTTGATAGTTGTGAGTTTGTTGTCATTTTACTGTTCATAGTTTTTGATCTTCAATTTCTTAGATAAGTCCCTTTAACATTGGTGATGCCAAGCCCTTACTATGTGAACTTGACCTTATCTAGGAAGCACTTTATCTGCCCTCCCATTCTAAATGATAGCTTTGCCAGATAGAGCAATCTTGAATGTATGTTCTTGCCTTTCATGACTTGGAATACTTCTTTCCAGCCCCTTCTTGACTGTAAGGTTTCTTTTGAGAAATCAGCTGATAGCCTTATGGGCACTCCTTTGTAGGTAACTCTATCCTTTTCTCTTGCTGCTTTTAAGATTGTCTCTTTGTCTTTAATCTTGGACTCTTTGTCTTACCCATCTTGGGTAACTCAATGATGATGTGCCTTGGTGTGTTCCTCTTTGGGTCCAACTTTGGGAGTCTCTGGGCTTCCTGGACTTCCTGAAAATCTGTTTCCTTCCCCAGATTGGGGAAGTTTTCCTTCATTATTTGTTCAAATAAGTTTTCAATTTCTTGCTTTTGTTCTTCTCCTTCTGGCACCCCTATAATTCAGATATTGGAACGTTTAAAGTTGTCCCAGAGGTTCCTAAGCTTCTCTTTATTTTTTTGAATTCTTGTTTCTTCATTCTGTTCTGGTTGAATGTTATTTCTTCCTTCTGGTCCAAATCGTTGATTTGAATCCTGGTTTCCTCCCTGTCATTGTTGGTTCCCTGAATATTTTATTTTGCTTTGTTCCACTTTGGGTAGCCTTCATTTGTTCTTTCATTTTGTGATAAAGCTCAATTAGTTCTGTGAGCATTTTGATTACCAGGGCTTTGAACTATCCATCAGGGAGGTTGGCTATCTCCTCATTGCTTAGCTCTCTTTCTGGAGTTTTGCTCTGTTCTTCATTTGGGCCCTATTTCCTTGTCTCAGCACACCTGTTAAGTTGTAAGAGGGTGGGGCCTTAGGTATTCACGAGGGCAGGGCAACCCTCCTTGCTGCACTGCCTGTGGGGGAGGGGCCAGAGAGGGAACAATGCAGCTCACCTGCTCCCCTCTTGCCCCACTTTCCAACCAGTGTGTGAGACTGGGAGTTTCTCCTACCACAGCAGCCTCAGCTATAGTCCATAGTCAACTCTGAGTCTCAGTTTCCTGTTCACCAGCCCTGCCCGCACGGTGTAGTCCTTTCAGCCCTCCCTGCCTGCAGAGTCTGCCGCCTTGCTGCAGGTTCTCTCCATCTGCCCGTCTTACCGGTCTGGTTGGTCTTGTTGACTTTAATTCCTTGGTTGTTGGAATTCTATGCAGTTTGATTTTCTGGCACTTCTGGTTGTTTATTGATTTTAGATTGGTTGTTATTCCCCTTTGTGCGAGGAAGCAAAGGGTTTCTACCTATACCTCCATCTTGGCCAGAACTCTAAATAAATACTTATTGATTGATCAATTAAGCAGATTGACTTTATTTCATATTGTTACTTATGCAGCTTGGAAATAGGTAGAATTTTTTCGATTTAAGAATGTGTAAAATATTAGGTTAAGGGGAGCTCATCTATGTAAAACATTTTTAAACGCTTTCAAAAATGAGCCAATATAATATGGTATTTGTATATCCTTTGCTACAGACTTGGAGCTAAATTGCCTAGGTTCAAAGTGAAGCTTTGTCAGTTACTATTTGAATGACCTTGGACAAGTTTATTAAATTTCTCTGACCCTCAGTTTTCATGTTTATTGAATGGATATAGTAATAGTATCTACCTCATAGGATCAAGTGAGTTAATACATGTTAAGCACTTATGCCCGAGGCTGGCACAAAGTAAGCACTAATTGTTATTGATGAATCATACATATACATTTAATAAAAATGTAAAACATTTGTAATTATTTTTTAAACTTATATTGTGAACATCTTTTCATGTTCTTGAGTTATTTTGTAAAAAAAATATTTAATAGCTGCATAGAATTTCATTGCCAAGAAATACCCTAATTTCATCTACCAATCTAATACTACTGGGAATTTGCATTTTTAAATTGTTTTTTATTTTGACTGACATTTTTTCTTACCCTAAAACTGGAGAGGGGAATGGCCAAATTGAGAATTTAAAGGTAGCATAACAACCTGTAGAGATAATACTGGATTTAGAATTAGTTAGAAGATTGAATTCTAGTGCACAGTTTGTCCCCTTTCTCTTCTGGGTTGCAGTAAACAATCTGTTGGGTCTTTTCCAGACTTCCCTCCTCATATTATTGTGCAGGATTAAGTCCATTTTAGTCATAAGTCTTAGGTGTTATTTCCTTTAAAAGTCACACACAAATATCTAAGCTGAAGTAATCTATATAACAGAGCTTCCCACACAGAATACCAAAGACTTCAAGGTCACCCCTTTAGTCATTAGGTAGCTAGTCAGAGTCTGAGGCTGCTAGACCCCTGGGCTGGTCACCTCCAACCGCAAGCAGCCTTATCTGTGACTCCAGTCCCTTCTGGTTTACCGAGTATTCTCTGTTGTAAAATATGCTTTTCTGTTTGCCAACCTGTGAAGAGGTTTCCGAGAACTGATCTAAAAGAATGTATCAAGGGAAACTCTTGCTGCTGGCAGGTATATGTGGTTCAGATCTGTGTTGTATTGCTGAATGTTCTCCATTCTTTGACTTTTTAGTATGGCCGCTCGCTGTTTCTGGGATGCTGACACTGACAACTACACTCATGACATTTTCATGAATGTAAGTCTATTTGAGAATGCTTTCTTCCTTTCAAAGGATACAGGTGCATTTCAAATGAAATTACTTAATATTTATTGAGATGCGAGGACTCTTTAGTCTTAGAGATTTATCTTAGACTCTGTCTAGATGAGATGACTTCACTGTTCTTTTTTGTGTTACTAAAGCAGAAACCTAGTGTGCTGCTTATAGGCAAGGACACAGATGTGTACAGATGATATAAGTCTTTCCAAGTTTCAATTTGGTAATAGGATATTGTTTAGTGCTAATAGAAACATAGCACTTTGTAAGCTGCAAAGAAAGTTGGGTGGCAGGGATTCCATGAGCAAAGGTGATTTTTCTTCCAGTAACCAAATTAATTACTTTCTATTTTTTAAAAATTCTCACCCTAGGATATGTTTTTTTTTTTAAATTGATTTTAGAGAAAGAAGGAAGAAAGTAAGAGAGAGAGAAGGAGAGGGAGAGAAGGAGAGAAAGATAAATACATAAATAAATAAGTAAGTAAGTAAATAAGTAAATATCAGAAACATCAGTGTAAAAGAGAAACATTGATAGTTGCCTGGGGGATTGAACCTGAAACCTAGGTACGTGCTCTGACCAGGGATTGAACCCACAACCTTTTGGTGTATGGGACAATGCTACAACCAATTAAGCCATCCAGCCAGGGCTAATTACTTTATCTTAAAGCTATTTCTCAAAACTAGGCAAAAAAAGAGGAATTTTTTAAAAACAGGTTTCATTTAAACTTTGGTGAAGTGTTTGACATGAATGTTTTATAAATTTTATAAATTTTAATAATGTTTTATACTTGATTCCTCTATCCAAATCTCCAAGGTTGTGAATTAGTAGAGTCAGAATTAAGTGTAGTAGTGTAGAACAGAAACTGGACTGAGTGAATTAGAAGAGAGGTTCCATTCCAGCTCTGTAACTTTGTAATTAATTGCTTTAGGTAAGTGATTGGACTTTTGTCTGATTGTATCAGTAACGTTAAGAAACTGGACTATATTTTCCCAAAGACTAGTTGTGGCTGCCTAAGAATTATTTGAGGAACTTGTTTAAAATACAGAGATGGTGGGACCCTCCTCAAGTAGATTCTAATCAAATAAGTTAGGGGTTGGATCAGTGAATCTGAATTTTTAAAAATGTTCCCCACATGGTTATGCTTACTGCCCGATTTGAAAGCTGCTTGTGTAATAGATCTTAAGGTATCTTTAAGCTGTAAAATTCTATGGTTCTATCAAAGTTTCATATTATACTCAACTACCTGAGGGATCAGGGGCTGAATGGTGGGGAAATATTATGTAAATCTTCATTTATCAGTTCTCTGGGGAAAGGGTCAAGTTAAGGTGACAGTTTTTCCTGCTTTTTGGAAGTTAAAAATCTGTATTTCCCTGAGTCCTTATACAATACAAATTTAACAGATAATCCTGAGCTCCTATTATGTACCAATCTCTGTACTGGAGGTACTAGGAATAAAATGAGGAATAAGGCAGGCATGGCTATTGCCTGTAGAGAGCTTATAAACAGTTGGGGCCAGACAGATATGTCTCAAATTAACAGATATGTAGTACAAAACTTTAGTTATCAATTATTACTTAAAGTTGTCAGGATTGAGTTTTAGAACACAGGGTTAGTGGGTGAGGTATCTAAAAATAATTTTTGAGAGCATGGTTTAGCTTGCTGATTTAGTGGTATCTTTAGTCCAGTTTGTTGAGTTGAGTGTTATTTTCAGAGTGTTATTTTCAGAACTTACGGTAATTTATTATTTGGGAGAAGACCCCAGGAAGCACTAGTAGAGGATGAGGAAGTGAGAGAGGGGAGAGAAAGGCATATGCTCTTGAGCTGATAATTGCTGTGGATAACCTTGCTCAATCCTGCTGGAGAACTCTGGGTGACACTACAGAACAGTGCCAATCAAAGTGGGTCCTCAGACTAGTGCCTCAAACCATTCATTACAGGTCCTTGATGAGTTAAGTACATAAATTGAGTGTAAGGGTTTAGAAACTCTTACAGGAATTTGACAAAGTAATTTTATGTCCATTAAATCTAATAATAAAACATTTAGCTTGTATTTGTATGTTTATTTTGTTTTTCTATTTATTCATTTTATTGTATTTTACAAAAGTATTAGTGCATGAGGGGTTGGAAATTAGAACAAAAACAAAAACAGGTCCCTCACCTCAGATAGTAGTTATAGAACACAGCTCACACTTATCCCACTCAAGGAGCCAGAGAACTGGGCTAATGAAAGAATTTTGCTTTTGGTTAATAATAAGGTACTTGAGTTCAGATTTTCTCTCATCACCCTGGGACTGGAGCCGAGGTCAGTAGGTCAGGAATTAGTGAGGTAGGTGGAGTTCCTATAAGAAGTACCTAAAAAGTATTTTAAGCCCTGGCGGGGTATCTCAGTTGGTTAGAGCATCGTCCCAATACACCAAGGTTGTGCACTTGATCTCCGGTCAGAGGGCATACAAGAAGCAAACAGTGAATGCATAAATACGTGGAACAACAAATTGATGTTTCTCTCTCTCTCTCTCTTCTCTTTCCCCTTCTCTCTCTCCCTCCTTCTTTCTCTCCCTTCCTCTTTCTCTCTAAGGTCAATGAAAAAAATTTTTAAAGTATTTTAAAAACTTTAACTGGGATCTGGAAAGCATTTTGATTCTGAGCTAAAAGATGGACAAATGAACTTTATAAATTAACAACAAACACCCAGATACTTTTTACAATTATCCAGAATTTATAAGAAAGTGCTGTTATTTTATTATGTTAGTTTTATTATTTTTATTATATAAAAATTTTTTGGGGTGGGTAATACATTTACTCCAAGAAACTCGAAGCATTTCATATATTATTTCTCTGATAAATCAAGAAAAATGGGAATGCTTATTTTATGATTATGTATTGTATAAAGTTCGTTAGTTTGTAGTCTATTTCTACATTTAGAAAATCTAACTCTTTACATATCCTAACATTCTGGATTTGTGTGTGTGTTTTGTTTTGTTTGTTTTGTAGGACAGTTTATTCTGTGTCGTGGCAGCATTCGGCTGTTTCTACTATTGAATCTTTGAATGCTGAGAAAAGATAGGACCGTGAAGAAATATGGACTTTTTTATATTGTTAAATATCTTGACAAAATAAACATAAGTTGGCAATTTGGGCTTATAACTGAGTCTATTGAGTTTTAGGGCTTATAGTTAGTATTTTGATTTTGTAATATGTCCTAACTACATTTGGAAAGTAGAGAAAAGTTGGGAAAAATCTATAATTCAATTGTTCTACATAACCAACTATAAATATTTTTGTATATTTTCTACCAGTGTTTTTTTATTTGCAAGGTTTTAAAAAAATTATATATACAACTTTGTAACCTGATTTTTTACTTCTCATAATGCCATGTGCAGTTTTGCCATTTTATTTGCATTATAATTTCATAAGCATAATTTAATAGTTGCATTTATTCCATTAGGTTATACTATTGGTTATTTTTGCTATGTCCTTATTGAAGGACTGGTATTTCTAATTTTTCACTATTACAAATAACACTGAGATGAATTTGTGCATAAGGTTTTTTTCTACATTTTGAATTGTTCCATTTACCTGTTACTCATTGTTTTTACTCAGCTCTTTCCACCCTACACCTTACACAGCTTATTAACTTAAACATGCATCTGTTTTCTCCAGGGTTTTTCCAGTGCCAGAGTTTCTGATAAGTCTGAGAGTTTCTAAGCTGTATATGAAATTAGCCCTCCCTTAAGACTCTCTGAAATTATGTTGGGTACTATCCCAATTCCTACTATCTTTTTAGTGATCTTCTCCTTAGAGTCCCTGGTGTCTTCTCCAGCTAGCTGTTATTGGGAGCACCTTAGTCTATGAGCTGACAAGGAGAAAATTCTGAGATGTTCTAAATTAAATTATAGCATCCAGAGAGTGAGAGAGACAGAACAATCAGTCTGTTAATAGCTGTGGACCAGCTAACAAAAGACTGCTGCTCATATTCATTAGTCTGTTGGAACTTTGGATTAATTTCCAGGTGGCTATTCCTGTGATTATTCAAAAGAGACTATATCCAGGTGCCTTCCAACCCCAGGAGCCTCCAATTCTTGTGTGCATGAAGTTTCTGGACTGTTGCCCATTAATCCAGAGGAACAGACACTTCTTCCTGGTGGGCTCTGTGCCTTTCCTAGAGCTGGCTCCACTTCACCTTCTCCAATCCTTTTCGCCTATAACATGAAGTTTTTCAGACAGTTCACATCTTTCTTCCCAGTCCCACTCCCAATTGATGAATAGGAAATGATTGCAAACTCCAGGATGATAGGAATGTAGTATGCTGCTGGGTTGGACTTCATGCCCCAAGACTGGTCTTCTTTTTGGTAAATAAAACCTTTTTCAGAGAGAGAGAGAGAGAGAGAGAGGGACAGACAGACAGACTGACTTTCAGGTGTTGGAGTTAAAGTTTTGTTTAAAAGAGTCTTGTTCAAATAACTGTTTGAAACTCAAAAGAGAAAGGATCACAATTTAAATCTTTTTTTTCTCCCTGGATGCTCCTCAGCAAATACATAAGTGTACCCACCCTTTTTCTTCTTAACCACTTTCAAGCATGTAGATAAAAATAAAAATGAATTTATAAAAAAATATAAAGTTGTTTTACATAATTCTGTCATAACATTGGGTATCTACTTGTCTTACATTTACAGAATCTAAAGGAACCCCTCCAAGATTCATTCTAGCTAAAGAAAAAGTTTCTCTTCACCAGAAACCCTGCAGTGTGGTTTCCTGTCAGTGGTCTCCCTCAAATCTGCTTGTTGACCCAAGAGAAGTCCAACCTGCAGAGAATTTTTATGAGTTTATTATTTGAGCTGAATTGACAGCATATATTTGGGAGCAAAATCTCAAATGATTCTTCTCAGAATAATAGTTTGCGGCTGCTTTTATGCATTTGTAATCATGGAGGGACCCTAAGAAAGATCACATAAAAGGTGGAGAACGCAAGCTGGGGTTGGCTTACAGAATAGTTAAACTCTCTAGGGTGGTCATCACTTAGGAGGAGGGGTATGGAAAGAGGCTTTTCAGATGTGGTTTAGCCTAGGTGCACAGGAACAGTGGACGGCACTTGCTACAGATAAGATAAGCCTTATACGTCAAAAGATGTGCCTGAGGCTGACTACCCACATAACCTGCTCAGTTAGGAATTTATGATCAGGTCACCCTGTGAGGTTCCTGTCCACAGAACCCTTTTTCTTCCACACTGCTCCCGCTCAAGTAGCCCTCAGTTGAGTCCCAGGAATCCTTTCTTGGTGCGGCAACGACCGTCAGAAATAACAGGATTCCCTATATTCATTATATATAGGTTAATACAATTCAGGAAAGAGGGTTTGGAGCCAGCTACAAGCTTTTACAGGACTTGGTAGACGGACCTAAATTCCCTTTACATCACCCAGTAGGGAAAAGTTGGCGCTGTGGTGAAGCAGTCGCAGACCAGGTGGGTCTTTGGCGGAAGGCGTCACGGCCATTCGCATTGTGAAAGCCCTGGTACGAGTGTCTGCCACGCTGCGCCGGGGACAGAGTGGGAAGGATCAGGTCCGCCTGAGGACGGAGCTCGGAGCCTCTGGGTTATCGCTGTTTCCCGACCATCTGCGGGATAGCACGCGCGACAGGCCACAACCGTATCCCATTACCAGGAGGCCACCGTGTACTCAAGTTCCGCACAGGGACTGACCCTTAGCCAATTTATCTCCAGTCTGGTGTTTTCTGCTCAGTCACTACATCCCAGGAGCTTCCGTGGAGGCGGAACTACTGTGTCAGGGGTCAGGGTTTGCCGAGAAAAGTCGTGGTTGGATTGACAAGGGGGCGGGCGGTAGGCGGGATTTCCGGCCGCTGTTCCTTCAGCTGCCTTTTTCGGGCGTCTCCTCACAACCTCCTTAACTTCCCGTGTCCGTGACGCGGCGCCCAGGAGAAATCCGACGGGACAGGGGTCGAGGGAACGTGAACTGCAGGTAGGGGCCCGGGGTGGGCATATTCTTGCGGCTCTGATTGAGAGGAGAAATTGTGGGGTGGAGACTGCGAGGAGACTGAAAGAACAGTGGGTCAGTGACAGCAGGGGAGCATGAGGCAGGGACTGCGAGGCTACTGTGACCCAGGGGCAGTGACAGCGAGTGGACTGTGACCGAGATGTAGCTGCTTACGAGGGGTCTGCGACTCAGGAGCAGTGAATGCAAGGGATTTTGACCTCAGAGAGCACGAGGCAGACGTTGCGAGGGAACTGTGACCGTAGAAGTGTGAGGCAGTGACTGCGTGGGGACTGTGACCAAGGGCCAATGATTCGGAGGAGACTGATCGATGGACAGTGCGTGTGAGGATACGTTGACCTAAGGGAACATGAAGTAGCGGCTGTGCAGACTGACCAACGAGCACTAACTTGGAAGGGCTAACTTGGAGAAGAGTGTGGGACCAGTGATGGTACTGTAGGGCTGGGTTTGGGCACTGGGTGTGATTGAATGGCTGTGACTGGGCAGAGAAGGTCTTTAGTGGAAGAACACTGGTCTGAGACTTATCATATAGACCTCAGTTTAAAAGTTTATGGACAAACTTCTTGTTGCTGGGAAACTTACTTCACCACTGAACTACAGTTTCTTCTTCAGTGCATAGGAAGTTTGGACTAATATTTCTTAAATTATGGGTTCCATCCTATTGCTGGGTTGTGAAATCCATTCAGTGGATAGCACCTGAATGTTTAAAAAATAGAAATAGAAATTTTTAGTGTGTTCACATAGTAAGGGTAAGTATTGTTTCATGAAACTCATTTCAGTTATGTGTATATGAGATTGTCATGTAAAATGGATTTCATACAAAAATATGTGAAATGCAAGAAAAATGTTTGAAAACATTGGACCAGATTATTTCTGAGTTTTCTTTCAGCTCTGAAATGTCATGATTTTATGGCTATTTGTAAGTACAAAGAGGTCATTGGGAAGATTGGCTGTATTCCTGAGGCACAGGCTTTAAGAGAGAGACTTAACTGGAGAAGGCTCCCCAAATATAATAGAGGTGACTAGTTATGACAGAGGATTGAAACTGAGGATCTCAGCTGGGAGAACCAGAACTTATATATTGAAATAGGGACGGTGATATTTATAGAGGCAGTGAGGGTATAAGGGTTTATAACAGGACAAACTGCTAGGAATAGACACTGAGGGTGGGGAAACTCTGGGGCAGATAGGAATAGGCTTAGGAAGGGAAGAGCAGATAGAAATAAATAACATTCTGCCAAGAATGAAATGGGTGTAGGGAGGTATAACCTTCAACGTCTTTTTCAACCTTGATATTTAGTGATTCGGCAAGTACAGAGAATTGCTAATAAAAAGATATTAGTTGAGAGTAGAATTTGGTGCAGTAATCAGTGGCAAACACATGATGATCATCATGGAGAAGAAAGGATGACTCTGGGAAGGTCAACAATAATGACTAGAATACCACATGGAGGAGGCTTTAGTGTATTTAGCCATTTAGTTCAGTGGTTTGTGCACTGGAGCCCAAGACTGGAATACTGGGAATGAAGCTATGCTGCTGGTGATTCAAATGATATTTTAGGTGTGGTTTTATTTCCTACTGATTCCCTTTCATGAGGGCTCTGTGTGATGCAGGTGAAGTGAACTAAAGTTACATTCCTCCTCTCTTACAGCCCTTTGTAGAAGGTTCTACTGATCGTGCCACCCAATTTTTAAAAAAATATGTAATAGAAAAAGCTTGAGGTAATTTTAACTTATCAGACACTGTATTTATCTGATAACCTAGTAGTCACTCCCTACCTCCTATACACAAATATACTTTGTGATAGGGGAAGAGAGTTCAGAAAGATTCTTGGATGGAAGCGAGTTGGGAATGGTGAGCTATCGCCTTTGTTTAGCTAAAAAAAAAATGTCTAGTTAAACCTTTTCCTAGAATATTAGGTGTTTACTTGGCTTACATTATGCATAACTAAAAGGAACTACCGAAGAATTTCTTTCTAGAACAGAATATATGCTTCAAGGTAAATGGCCATAGAAGAAAAGACATTTAGGTTTGGCAAGTGCAGCACTACCTCTGGGGTCTTTTGTGTTTCCTGAATGAAATGATTCTTTTTGACCTAGCCTGCTTTGCAAATTCCCTTTGAAAATCAGTATAATGGTCTGATTGGTAAAGAATTAACTTTACTTCTCCTTCAGCCTATGATTTCTCCCTCCATAAACAGGTGAGGGTTTTTTGTTTTTTTGTTTTTAATTTGAGCTGTCCTTTTTGGATATTTGATCCCTTGAGGCTAATGATCTAGTCAGATAGAGCTTTGGATTTAGAAGTCCCAGTTTACTTTTATCTGACGACATGGACTTACTCCGTGATTGTGGGAAGAATTATTGTTTCTTTTGTTTTAGATATTCTAACTGTGGCAGAGGTAATCATTTGTTTGGTTAAACAGCCCTTTAATAATCTGAAATATATGCATACTCACCAAATGCTGTATACAAACTCGAGTTTATAAACCACCTGACCCTATTGATGATTCCCCTGTGGAGATGTCTAAGTTCTAGGTTGACATGATTCTGGGTAGCTGAGTAACTTCTTCATCTTATAAATGCTGAAGAGAATTAGTTTATGAAAGTCATAGAAAAAGCAAGCATAATTTGTTATGGTTATGCACAATTCTGATCTTAACTCAGATCAACTGGCTTTTCTACTAATAGAGATAATCCCCTTTCTGAATCAAATAGAACTTGGTCCCTCTCACATCAACATCTGTTACCCTAAAATAGATTGGCAAGAATAAATTTTTCCAGAAGTCATGATTCTGAAGGGAATTTTTTCAGTTAGAGAGACCTTAAAGTCAGAGTACTTCCTAATCATTGGACTCTGAGAGTTCTGTTTTGCTCCAGATTTGGCTGCTTTTACATTTGTTACGTTATCACCATGTCAGTTGCGTTAGAAAAATGGTGTGACTTAGGTCAGAGAGAGTGAGGAAGTCAGGGCTTTAGGCTCAGCTCTCCTGCTTATTTACTCAAAGGATGACTTCCAGCACCTTCTCTTTCCTAAGCTTAAACCTTTCTGTTTCTAGTTCTAAATTTCTCTTTTCACAATATTCCTGTCCAATGGGTACCTGGACATGTGTTTGAAGTTTGATTTATTTTGTTAATTGCTTTATAAATGTTTGTGGCAAAATTTAAATCCTTACTCCCTTCTTCTACAATTCAGTCAGTAAATTTAGGGAATACATATTTTTATATTCTGTGTTTTGCAGTATGTGCCAAAGTACTATTCCAGAAGAAAGAAAGAAACTGTGAATGTCTAATATATATTTGGTACTGTGTTAGATGAGTTTATATACATTATCATTAATATAAATAATTGAATTGACTATATTTTACTGTTTGCAAACCAGATTAGTATGTAGATACATAGCAGTCTTTTTTTTTTTTCTTTTTTCTTTCTCTCTCTCTTTTTTTTTTTTTGGGAAACTCTTTAGTTGAAAGCTGAAAATCATGTTAATTTGAAGCTTTCTGTGTTCCAGTGGAGTCCGTGGGTCTGCTAAGCTATTATGTCACATTCACAACTATTTGCAAACCAGTTTTGAAGTGAGATCTGCTAAAAATAGTGACATTTATTTTTCTCTCTATACTAGAGAATAAAATGAGTGTATGACACTTAACAGAAAATAGGTATTTTTTTAAATCTACAGAGCATTACCTTAGATGTAATTATATTTGTTTATTTTTTGGCCCTAGAGCAAAGTCTTAATCTCTTGTGGCATGAACTCCTTTGGCTGTGTGGTGAAATCTTGTGGACTCCCTTTTTGAAATAATATTTTTATATGCAAAAATTAAAATACATAGAATTATAAAGGAAACAAATTATGTTGAAATATAGTTAACAAAATATTTTAAATGTGTGATACAGCACTTATGTGCTTTTCATTAATGTAGTAAATAATGTTTACTATCAGTGGGACTTACAAGTAAAATAATTTTTATTAAAAACGTTTTTTTTATCTCCACTTGAGGAAATTTTTTCATTGCTTTTAGAGAGAGAGGAAGTGGGAGAGAGAGAGAGAAACATTGATTGGTTACCCCCAGTGGGGGATCAAACCTGCAACCTGGGCATGTGCCCTGAACAAGAATTAAACCCATGACTTTTCAGTCATGGGACAATGCTCCAACCATCTGAGCCACACCAGCCAGGGCACTGATGCAGACCCTGGCCAGCAGGGTCCCTGTGTTGTAGCTGTGGTGAACAAATTCACACAGACTATAGAAGTCCCGTGGAGAAAAAGGGACGGCATGGCCACTCTCTGAGTGAGAGGAGATCTTGGAAGAAATCCCTTTTTCTCTGAAATCCAACACACCCTATGACCTTACCAAAAAGCACTCGGAGTTGTCTGCCCTTACCTGAGCTGATGCGCACACTCCAACCAAGTTGGTGTGTTGGCCACAACTGTGACTTGTAGTCCTGGGTCCCTGTTCCTGGGCACCAGATGATGTAGACCCTGGCCCATGGTCCATGTGTTGTGGCTGCAATAAACAAATTCACACGGACTATAGAAGTCCTGTGGAGAAAAAGGGACAGCGTGACCACTTTCTAAGTGAGAGAGAGGGCCCCTGCCCCTGCCTGGACAGGCTTTTAATTGCTTTTCTGGGCACATTAGAGGATGGTCCTCATTTACTATGCACAGGTTCCCTTTAGGTGGTTACCTTTTACAGAAAACAAAGGAGAGGCTGTTGCTAATTACATTAGAGAAGAAGGATAGTTGCAAATGCAAAGGGAAAAGTGGTTGAACTGGTTACACTCGTCCTTGGAAGGTTTAGCATAGTTTTTAGGAAATTACTTTAAAGATAAGTGGTAAACATTTGTTGCCTCAATTCAGGGTGAGGGAGTTTTAGCAAAAGCAAGCCTCATAGCAGCCTGGGTACAATGCCGGCCTGATTCCCCATGGGAGAACCTGTCGATGGGTATGGGTCCTGTGGGCCGGACCTCGCTCCCCACTGGCCTTTCCAAGTGGGGGCTGGGCTACATTTCCCATACCACATGGAACGGTTCCCTATAGGGCACTATAATATTTTTTAAATGATTATGTATTTAAATAAGATATTTGTAACAAGTGTAATAATATGGAAATATCTATGGTTTCTATTGGTTACAAAGTCTATTCTACTGAGTCTACTATTACAGTTGTGGCTTATGTTCATAGTTGAAGGAAAGGTGAATTTGCCAGAGGTAAGTAAAAATAAAGATATAATTTGGGAGGGTCCAAATCCCAGGCTCCCTGAATTTATCATAGACTTTGCTTTAGAGATATAAATTCCATAACCTACTCTACACAGAGCATAGTCTAAACACAGGGCTTACTCACTGAATCTTCTAGTACAATAGAACAGTGGCAGAGCAAAATCATTCAACTGTAGCAATTATTACAAGTGTCCTTTGTGATTTTTAGGATAATCTCCTTCCTGAAATATCCTGTTGTGTGGCCAGGACCAAGTATAAGCTTTATTTAGTTCAGTGCTAACCCAGGGTCTGGCACAGAATAAGTGCCCACTCAATGTTTGTCGAATGAGGGTGGTTCTGAAGAAATAAGAAAAGAGATCAAGTTCAAAGCTAAGCTTTTAGATGTGGCAACTTACTGGCCTCAGATGTTGAAGAGTAACATTGAGCTCTGCTTTAAAAGTAATCTGTCAGTGCAGGACATGCTGTGAAATTTATCTTTATATTTAGAATTTCCCAAGTCAAGCATTCTTTTGACTTATTCTGTATAGTGTGGTGATATGTACAGGTTAGTGACATAAACTAAGGTAATCCTGTATCAGAAAAATATGGTACAATTTCTTGAAATAATCTTATTCCTAGTACTGCTCTCCTTTTTAGAACTGTTTGCATAATCTAGGTAGAATTTGCTACCAAATTATTGATAAATCTGTCCTGTCTTCATCTAGAAGAGGAGTTGGCAAACTTACTCATTAAAAGGCCAGGTTGTAACTATTAGGCTTTGAAGATCATAAGGTTTCTGTGGGCAACCACTTAACTCTGTAGTTAAAACACAAAAGCAACCATAGACAATGTGTCAATGAATGAGCATGGCTGTGTTTTTAATAAAACTTTAATTATAAAATCAGACAATGGGATATTTTTGGCCTGTGAGCTGTAGTTTGCTGACCCCTCTGACCCCTGGTCTAGGATATATGATGGTCCCTGAATCCAGGACCTCCTTCCCAGTATAGGTTAGACATATTCTCCCTCAAGCATCACCAGCATTTACATAAGGGGTAATGTGACTGCAGTGTCATCTGTGGAAAGGCTGAGCATATCTATCTATCTATCTATCTACCTACCTACCTACCTACCTACCAATCAACAGATGGCATGATTAATGCCAAGAGTATTAGATGCACTTTAACTTACAAGTTCACAGAACTTGCCTCTTAGAGTACCACTTTATTAAGCTTTACAATGGTAGAAGTTGGTAAAGATCCCAAATATGAAGTATACTTTCTCAGCTTTAGAACTGAGCATTGGTATCACCAGAAAATTACTGAGCATAGGGTTTTACTGAGGAAGATAATGTAGGCCCAGAGATGGGGAAGCAGGAATAGAATGCAAAGGACAAATTTATGTCTCTTCTTTTTTCAGATAGTTCACTGTAGTACTTAGTCAAATTTGAAATTAGATTTTTGAAATTTGAAGAGTATATGTAATTACTACTTGCTACTATTTAGGTGGTTACGTAGTTTAGAAGCAGAGTCCACCTCCTTTATCACCCTGGTGTGCTTACTAGATCTGCTAGTAATAAGGAGATAGAATGGAGGGGATTGTGCAGAGTCCCCAAAACTGCATTTGTAGAAGACTTTCATCTTCAAAACACTAGCATGTGCATGCTGGTACCCAGATTTTAATCTCCTTCAGGACATTCATATTGAGAAAACACTCGATTGGATTTATCCTCAGTGTCTTCTCACCACAACTCCTCCCTGCTCACACTTGTTTCCACTTATTTTCTACTTTCTTTGTAGCAAAGTTGGTGCTTCCAAGCAGGCATCTACTGGAACACTGAAAAATAAAAGCAAGCATTGTGTCCTGGGAGGTGAGTCAGCAGAAATGGAGCCAGATTTTGTGAGTGAAAATAGGCACAGTACTGCATTCTGTGTCTTGAAAGCAATTAGAGACACTAATGCACTTAATAGGCAGGGTGGTAGTTGGCAGTGGTGGTGTGGGCCGTTATGTCCATGTTTAGAATATGTGCTTGAATGGAAAGTTGGAATGACTAAGATAAAGCGACTTACTAGGGACTGAATAGGTAGTAATGTTAGAAAGATCAGGCCTTACAAATGCTGTATTTTGGCTGCTAGCTCCCTTTGTCTTTCTTTTAGTATAGCTTCTTTGAACAAACTTTTTTGGAGATAAACCGCTAAGGAAACAGGAAGTTTGGTCCACCCTAATGGACTCATGAGGAAGGCTTTGTATTCTATAACTACTGTCATTCTGACTCATCTCAATTTAATCAACGTGGGTGCTATGGCTGGAAGCCAGGATCCACTTGTTAAGTATTAGGCAACACCCTGTTCCCCATCCCCATTTTGATTTTTGTACTGTATTGGCTTTGGGGAGGTGCCATCTTTCCCCGCCTCATTGCTTGCTGGGCAAACTGATATTAAGCCAGACTGTATGTGTATGTATTTTCTTCCCCCTCTTAGAGGTAGATATTTAAAGCCACCACCATTTTCAAGGCCATCACTGTACCTTTACTTGAATGATGTTGGTTGGGTACAAAGGAGCAGTTATCATAAGCAGAGAATTTGGGAATTATGATCCTCGTTGGAGGTATTCAGTAGTTACTGGGCAATTGTAGAAGTTGTAAAGGTGGTATAGCTTTAGGTACGCTAAGTTTCAGTGTAATGAACTAAAAAGCTGACATGTGTTTACTACCCTCAGTGTGTCCTCATCCTCCCACTACCTTTTCTCAGTAGCAAAGTTCATGTGCCCCAGCAGACATATACTGGAACTTTAGGGAAACTGGGGAGAATTTTTTCCATCATTTTGGGCACTGATAAATTATTCTATGTGCTTTTTGGGGCATAAGTTAGTAGATGTGAGGGAACATGGGGATGGTCTAAGAGAGCCAGTGAAAAATGAAAAACCTTGAGAGATCTATAAAATCAAAGTTTAAAAATTAGTAGTAGTTCCAGAGGAAAGGTGTGAGGTTTAATCCCTATAATTTCTAAATTCTTATGGAATGTCTGTTACCTGGGTGTTTTCTGTTTCCTAAGAAAGTAGATAAAATATAGAAGTGTTGTACATTAAAAACCAAAAAGTATCAGCTGTGTTTGTTCTAAATCAAAGGCTCTTAAGACTTGAGTTTGTCTAATGTGTAATGTTCAGTTGAAAGTAAAATGTAAAGTTTAATGTAAGACACAAAGGTCGTCTTTAGAAAACAGAACTGTATGTAAGCAGATAAGGAAAAATACTTTTGAGAGGATGAGAACTTTGCTGCACCATCTTTCATACACTTATAAGTTGACAAGTACCTGACCTCTTATCATCAAAACAAAACAGTAATGTACATAGTGCTTTTCAAAAATATATTTACTGTATTTATTCAAATAGTTATTGAGTGCTTACTGTGTTCCAGGGATCATTGCTACATATCAGGTGCATTAATTATGATTTTTGTGCTCCAAGTGATAAGAAACCCAACTTAACTGAATTAAGCAAAAAGAGGAATGTATTTGGTTGGCACAATTAGTTCAGGGTCTGCCTTCTCTCATCAGCTTTGCTTTCTCTCTGTTGACAATTTTGGAAAAGGCTCTCCTCCTGGTCATAGGTTGGCCACTAGATTGTCACGGGATTGTTCCTAGAGCCGTGTTTTCAGGTTCAGATCTACAAAGAAAGATGTGATAATCTTTGTCCAAGCATTCCCATCTGGTGAGTCCAGATACTCACTCTGATTGGGCTAAGTCACATCACCTATCACTGCCTTACCCTCCCCTCCTTTCCCTGCTCTCTTTTCTACTCTGACCCAAACCAAAACAAGCCCCTGGAGTTCCTTAGTAGTCTGCCAGCGATGTGCCCAGTAGGCAGGGAGGTTTAGTCTTTATGAAGGATGAAATTAAATTCCTGCTTGGCACAGTGTAGCGCATGACCAGAGTTCAAGAAGTGGTTTTGATTAAATTCATTTATGACCATTTTGTTACTAGGCAGTGTAATGTTGCCATTAAATACACAGACCCCAGAGCCGGAATGTCTGGGCTCAAATCTTGTTTTTTCCCTGTCTTAGGTGTGTGACTGTAAGGCAAGCCATTTAACTTAGTTGTTTCTCAAATTCCTCATTAACAAAACAAGCGATAATAGTATTAACTACCTCACTGAATTGTTGCAAGGATTGTTATTTAATACATATATGCTAAAGGTGTATAACTTCTGGCACATAGGAAGTACTCTACAAATATTAGCTATAATTATTATCATTGCTTATAATAATCTTTGGGACTGTAATAGAGAAATGTGGATCTTGGGATAGTACAGTAAAACAAGTTTACATTGGATTGAATACCCTAACTCATTAAGAATTCTAAATATATTCTCTAGTCTGTTTTCTAAAGACACATTTTACTGTGTTTTACATCATGCTAACCTAAAGAGTGTTAGGGATGGATCTCAGTGAGGAAGAAGGGTTCTCGTAGAATGCCACGTTGGCATATGGTGATATATCCTGATCATTATTTTCACTAGTGAGTTGGATAGAGACATAAAAACTATGCTTTTCAAGTTTATAGATTATGTACAATTGTGATAAATAGTTAATATGATAGATGGTGGTCAAGATTTGAAAAAAATCAAATTTGTATAAACAGAAAGTTCAACTAAGTTAGATTTTAATAGGATTATGACCAACAAAATGAATAAATGTATCTCTGTATAATCTCTGCTTGAATGTCCTGGTGTGCCAAAATGAAATGTTTCCTGAGATCACCTAGTCCTTTTTTGGATAATCCTTCTTCCTGAAAAAGTTTTTCTTATGTTTGGTTAAAATTTGTGTTTAGTTAAAACTTGTGTGTATTTTTTAACCACCGATCCATGTTCTATTGTCAGGACTTTCATAGAGTAGTGTCCCCCTATTTAACATGATAGGCTTTCAAATATTTAGAGAGAATTACCAGGTACCTTCTGTATTATATCATGTACAATACTATAGTAGTAAGGCTATGTAGTCTGCAGATAGGCTGACTGAATTTGATTTTTTTAAAAAATTTGATTTCTAGCTTCACTACTTACTAGCTGTGTGATCTCATCTTCTGTGCCTCAGTTTTCTCATCTGTAAAACAGTAATAATAATATACCTGTATCAAAGGGTTGTGAATATTAAGAGTTTTAATATTTTCATTAAAGAATTTTTTTAGTTTACTGATTTTTAGAGAGAGAAGGAAGGGAAAGAGAAACATCGATTTGTTGTTCCACTTATTTATGCATTCATTGGTTGATACTTGTAAATGCCCTGACCAGGGATTGAATCCATAACCTTGGCATATTGGGATGATACTCTAGCTAACTGAGCTATCTGGCCAGGGCTTTTAATATTTTTAATGCATTTACGCATATAGGTATTATATAAGTGCTCGCTGTTAGGAGGAGTAGTATAATGTTTCTTTCTTCTTTGTAGCTTGACATCAGACTCTCGAAGAGTTCTTGCTACACTAGACATTTTTGAATGGGATTGGAGTGAAAAATAGGGGTGATATAGCATAATTCATATTTTATCATATGTTTATATTAAGAGTTTACTTTTTACAATAATAATCATGGGGGAAAACTTGGCAAAATCTTTTTGGATATAGGGGTGCACAAATACTACCAGGCAGATGATAATTACTATTACTAAATAATAACAGCTAATATTTACAAGCACTTACTGTGTGCCAGGGGCTGAACTAAGGCTTTACATAGCCCATGGATTATCCCATTTAAACCTCATTTGTTAGATGATGCAACCTAGGGTTGGAAAGAGTAAGGATTTTGTCCAAGTTTTCATGGCCAGTAGGTGGTAGAGATGTGATTCATACTTTTAATCTGACTTTTTTCTTTTTTTTAGATTTTAAATTCCTTTTTTTAAATTTTAATTGTTGTTCTTGTACAGTTTTCTGTCTTTTACTCCCATCCTAGCCCACTGCCCCAGCCCTCCCCACCTCCCTCCCATTTCCACCCCCCTAGTTTTTGTCCATATGTCCTTTATACTTGTTGCTCCAAACCCTTCCCCTTTTCCCCTGAAATTCCCTCCCCTCTCCCTTTTGGTGACTGTCAGCCCATTCTCAATGTCAGTGTCTTTGGTTATATTATGCTTGTTTGTTTGTTTTTTGTTGATTAGGTTCCTGTTAAAGGTGAGATCATATGGTATTTGTCTTTCACTTCCTGGCATACTTCCCTTAGCATAATGCTCTCCAGTTCCATCCATGCTGTCTCGAAGGGTAGGAGTTCCTTCTTTCTTTCTGCTGCATAGAATTCCATTGTGTAAATGTACCATAGTTTCTTGATCCATTCATTTACTGATGGGCACCTAGTTGCTTCCAACACTTGGCTATTGTAAATTGTGCTATGAACATTGGGGTGCATATGTTCTTTTGGATTGGTGTTTCAGGGTTCTTAGGATATAATTCTGGGGATCGAATCTGTAACCTTGGCAGGACCATGCTCTAACCAATTGAGCTATCTGGCCAGGCCCCCCTGTGTTTTTTCACATTTAAGTCAGGCCAACCTAACTAAGATAGGATTATATTTTTTTAAATTATATTTTATTGATTATGCTATTACAGTTGTCCTATTTCTCCCCCATCATTCCCCTCCACCCTTCACACCCCCTCCCACCCACATTCCCCCCTTTAGTTCATGTCCATGTGTCATAAGTTCTTTAGCTTCTACTTTTCCCACACTATTCTTACCCTCCCCCTGTCTATTTTCTACCCACCGTCAATGCTACTTATTCTCTGTATATTTTCTCCCTCTCTCCTCCTCCCACTCCCCTGTTGCAAACCCTCCATGTGATCTCCATTTCTGTGTTCCTGCTCCTGGTCTAGTTGTTTGCTTAGTTTGCTTTTGTTTTAGGTGTGGTTGTTAATATCTGAGTTTGCTGTCTTTTTACTGTCCTATTTTTTATAGGATAAGTCCCTTTAACATTTCTTAGATAAGTCCCTTTAACATTTCATATAATAAGGGCTTGGTGATGATGAACTCCTTGAACTTGACCTTATCTGAGAAGCACTTTATCTTCCCTTCCATTCTAAATGACAGCTTTGCTGGATAGAGCAATCATGGGTGTACGTCCTTGCCTTTCATGACTTGGAGTACTTCTTTCCAGCCCCTTCTTGCCTGTAAGGTCTCTTTTGAGAAATCAGCTGACAGCCTGATGGGATCGCCTTTGTAGGTGACTCTGCCTTTATCCCTTGCTGCTTCTAGAATTCTCTCCTTCATTTTAATCTTGGCTAATGTAATTATGATGTGCCTTGGTGTGTTCCTCCTTGGGTCCAACTTCTTTGGGACTCTCTGAGCTTCTTGGACTTCCTGGAAGTCTATTTCCTTTGCCAGATTGGGGAAGTTCTCCTTTATTATTTGTT